>JAAAKG020132903.1:2402-14353 GCA_010014905.2 Druon quercuslanigerum
GTAATTCTAAGTTCATGTTATTATTGAACTTAACATGTTTATTTATCTTTTCAAACATATATTGCAATCTTAGTCTTTCAGCTTTGTAATTCTAAGTTCATGTTATTATTGAACTTAACATGTTTATTTATCTTTTCAAACATATATTGCAATCTTAGTCTTCCAGCTTTGTAATTCTAAGTTCATGTTCTTATTGAAGTTGACAATTAACAATTACTTCAAAAAAATAATTATTTGTAAAATATATTTTCCCCTTCATTTTATAGACCCTACAATCATTGCACAGTAAATCGCAGAGACATTATTTATCTGAAGTTAAATAAAAACGCTGCAAACAATTGAAAACTGAAATTATCCGAAGTAAGATAAATTTTATCACGAGGCAGATAAAAACTATCCGTCGTCAGATAATTACTAGTTGTCAATTGTTTGAAATTTTTTATCCAACTTCGCATGAATAATATCTCTGGGATTTACTGTGTATTTTCTATATATAAAAGCCTATAATTAATAGCACTTCGGGCTTGCATATGGGTGACACGTGGCCGGCATGTTAGGCGCCGGTCACATAAAGAGTATCATCTGATTAATTTTACGTTTTACATACTTGTGTTGTCTCAATGACAGTAATATCTAAATCCTCTTCATCTGTTTCATCGTTTAATTCGTTTAAGTTGCAGTGCTCCCTATAGCATTATAATTATATTCTAATCTAGAAAAGGTATTAGATTTGTGTAAAATTTGACCCCCCCCCCCGGTTTTTGTCAAATATCCACGTTTTGAGACAACCTGAATCCGAAAAACAGGTTTTTATGAATGTGTTTGCCTGTATGTATGTATGTATGTATGTATGTATGTATGTATGTATGTATGTCTGTGAGCACGATAACTTTCGCAAAAATCAACAAATTGGATTGGCCTTTTATACTCTTTTAGTGTCTCAGATTGAAGGTCAAGTTCGTTAGCCAGACATTTTGGATAAAAATTCAAAAAGTGAGCACATTTTGAAAATTTTTAAGATTGCTTGTTTTCAAGATCTGAAAATTCTATGTACAGTTATTAGTAGTACTCGAAAAGACTAACAATTTATCACAATGACTTTTTTCAATGAAAAAAAATTACCGGAATTATACCAGTTTCAAAATCCAAAAAAACAAATGAAAATTAACATTTTAAGCCAAACAACGCACGATATCAAAAAAATTCAGGAGGGGAAAAATGTTGGTTTTTGAAAGCTCTACAAGATTATCATAATAACTTTTTGAACTTCTTAGAAAAATCGAAAATTTTAAATTTGATCGCAGAAAAAATAACGTAAAAAAAATCCATTTTGCGGTCAAACTATGCAATATACGAAGAAAGATGTAAAGACAAAAATTGTGCAGCCAAAAAAGATCTACAAATTTGTTATGAATCACCTTTTGATAGGACGTGTACTTTTTGTTTTATTCGTAAAAAAAAACATTAACAATAAAAAAAATTTCAGAGCTGTAGCAATTACAAAATCCAAAAAAAGAAACGAAAATTAGCATTATGAGATTTATATACATTTTAATAATTTATTTATACATGTTAAAAAATGCATTAATACTTGCTAACATTGAGGAGAATGCATTACAGATAAAATCTATTCAAATGCGTGATTGAAAATAATTTTAACTCTAGAAAGGCATACTTGAGTTGATGAGAATTAAAGTTTCAAAACTTGTATTCCACATGAAGAATATTAAATAAATTATTACACATATTTTGTGTACTGATTCGAAGGAACTAAATAAACTCAAAATATGACCACTCTTGCGGAATAGAAAACATCTCTTTTAGGTGTGCTTACCGGTACAATTAGAAGGAATTAAATGTATTGAAAACACGTCTCTTTTGGGGAATAAGAAACTATGCGGCGTTCGCTATGGGTATAGAAGGGAATTAGTTTTCGAGATATCCTATTCTTATAATGGCATTTCTGACGGATGGAAAAATCGCGCATTCAAAAAAATAGAATAATCTTTATTTTTACGCTAAAATCTGAAAATATTAATTATTCTGAATGCAACGCTTGTTACCAAGATGGGTGGGATGTTGTGTTTGTTGAGAATTCTTTTTTTTCTGTGACACCTTAATTGTAGGGTAGGACGGTGGTCGTTTCTCTCTCTCTCTCTCTCTCTTTCTTTATTAGGTTGTTTTAAATTGTTTTCTTGGGTGTATTTTCTTATTGCTTTATCAATTTGCCGATTGTCAGCTCAATAAACTCATCTATTTACAAGCTAGCATTCTTCCTCGCCACTAAACTAAATTCTTTCACCGGAAACTCTGTTACTCACGTCCAAAACTCTTTTAAATTAATAAAAAGATACAACAGCTTCGCCTTCAACTTCAAGACATCATAGTGATTTTCGACGTATCGTCTCCCTTTAAGAAAGTACTTTCCCTCCGAGCTCATACCTTTGATAGAACACTATCTCAATAATACATACTTCTCTTTCAACAACCAATTCTATAAACAAACCTCAGGAGCAGCAATGGGATTTCCAATCTCACCTGTAATAGCCGAAATCTTTATGGAACATCTAGAAACCAAAATCTTCAATCAATCCAAGCTTAAACCAGAATTTTGGTTCCGTTACGTGGACGAAACTTTTGTCATCTGGCGACATGGACTAAATGATCTAAATAAGTTTTTCGATTTCATCAACTAATTACATCCTGATATCCAATTCACCATGGAAATTGAGCAAAATGCAAAATTGCCTTCCTTGGACGTACTTTTATACAGAGCAGTTTCCATAATAGATCAAGGTAATTTACAAAAGGAATTACAAAACGTTAAACAAATCCTAATACAGAACGATTACACAATCCTACCCTACATCCAAGGTGTCACAGAACAAATAGGAAGAATTCTCAACAAACACAACATATAAACCATATTTAAACCACATGCGAAAATGGAACAACTTCTAAACAACCCTAAAGACAAAAAGGAACCTCTCCGTGATCCAGAAGTATATAAAATCCCTTGTTCTTGTGGCAAAGTCTATACTAGAGAAACTGGGAGAGTGGTGAGCCAACGTATAAAGGAACATGAGCGTAAAGTCAGACTCAAACATTTCACGCAATCAACACTAGTTGAACATCATATCAAAACAGTATATAACATTTTATTTGATAAAACAACCGTCATCGCAAAACCACAATATTTTTCCAAGAAAACATAGAGAAGCAATCGAAATCTTAAAGCACCCTCATACCATTAATAGAAACAACGGTTATAATACCAATCGCAGAGAGTATACATAAGAACAACATAACCTGATAGCTCAGTGTCAGGTCAGTCCTGAAGAAGTGAACTGCAATGTTTACGAAACGTGGGCGAAATTTGTAGATTTGTACATGATTGAAACCCGAAATATCTCTTTAATCATAATGAATCATCGTGAAAGGTACTGTGTGAAGAAATTTAGCTTTTCACGTGCATTTGTACGGTATTTCGTTGTGAGTTTTGAAATTTATTCCCATATGAAAATATTCAGCTGAATGTTCCTATGAAATGTATGTTAAAATAAAATTGAATCAATTTCAAGCTTCCAGTCGAGAGCACATTCAAAACTTCTTAAATCAAGGGGAGTGCCATTCGAAATTCTATCAGGAACGAAAACTTGGTGAAGCAGACATCCGAAACGTTGTTTGTGAAAAACGAATTGTTATACAATCTGCCGATGCGGAAGTGGAGGAAGGGTGTCTCTGAATCCAATTCAGCCAAGGAGAGCAGTAATGACAGCATAGAAACGTTAGAAGATGGTCGGCAAATTTCTTAGTTTGGTGCACGATTGAAACCCGAAATATCTCTTTTATCATTAATGAAATCTAGCAAAATTTCGTTCTTTCGTTCTGGAAAATTCGTCACAAAAATTTAAATAACAAAGCACCTCTAACAACAAAAGTTACCCTTTTCAATTCCTCTCACATTTCTGTTATATAAATTGTAACATAAATAACAGAAAAAATGAAATATTACCGAGACCTAGCATAATTACTTTCTGCAAAAATCGTTCTAACGATTTAAATCACAAAGCACATTTTTGAAGAACAACGTTCACCCTCTTCTATTTCTCTAGAAATTTAAGGTGCATGACACAACACTTTTTATAAGAAGAAAAGTGATCCAATCAATTGTTCGCAGACTTTATTTCCATAACTTGTAATAAAAATAATATCTACAGAAAATGAACATTAAAAAGTCTAGTAAAACTTCTTTTTCGAAAATTTGTTACAAAAATGAAATAAATGACATTCATAATGAACCTCTTATAAATGCTAATAATAACCTACGAAACTTTCTTTCTTAACATTTTTTAATCCTTTTCGGCATACATTTTTCTATTTACTATTTTGACATGAAATTTCTTACTCGGGGGGTTCTGGGGTCGCTGAGTTCGAATCTACTATTAAAATATTTATTTTTGTAAATCCAAGATGGCGGATGAAAATGATGAAAATAGTACATTTTAGGTTGAAAATATGTACTCGGGGGTTTTTGGGGTCGCTGAGTTCAAATCTACTACCAACATTTTATTTTTGTTATTTCAATATGGCGGATTCAAAATGGCGGATGGAAATTATAAAAATATTAATTTTTTCAATTTATAAGAGACTTTGTTCATTTTATATTACATGTAAAAAGCATTTTATTGTAAAGTTTTTATTATACAGTATTTTTTAAAATCTCAAATCCTAAGATCTGACAAAAGATTTATGATCAGTAGTCCAAAAAACTACCGTATAACAAAAATCGTAATAAGGTTTTAATGGAAAAATTCTTTGATAATGAATTTTTTATAAATTATCCGCCATATTGGATCCGACCTTTTAAAATTTGAAAATCTAACAACGGATACGTAATGAGCGACCCCAAAACGCCTTATGTAAGGACGATATAATACATTTTTTGGATAAATTATCCGCCATTCTGAATTTTTAAATCTGAGAACGAATTCATAATCAGAGATCCCAAACAGCCCTGTATAAGAAATATCGTCAAGATGCAATAAAACATTTCTTCAATAATACATTTTTTGATCAATTATCCACCATATTGGATCCGCCATTTTGAATTGTTTAAATCTAATAACGGATTCGTAATCAGTGACCAGGAAAACCCCTATATAAGAAAGATCGTAAAGATTCTTTTTAAAGTTTTTTCAATAATGAACTTTTTCTGAAAAAAGGTGATTTTTCTGTATTTGTTTATATGTATAAACAGATTAGCAAAAACTAGAAATGAAGAGATCCACGGCAAAACCATGAAAGTCCACCGGGACAAATTTTTCAGGAGAAGGAAAAAACCTTCTCAAAAATCGAATTCTTAAAAGAAAAAAAATGAGAAAGTATATTCGAGATTTGATGAAGCTCTACAGATCTCAATAAACAGAATTTTGAAAAAGTTAATACTTTTCGAGATAAATAATCTCAAAAATTGACTGCGGTCAAAACCGTCTAAGTCCATCCACATTTTTTTCTTTTTTTAGACCCAGGTTAACATAAAACGTATGTTTAAATTTTTAAAAACATATTCCGGGACGAATAGAAGGCTGTAAAAAAAAGTAAGTTTGAAAAATCGTTTCTTTAAAAAAAAATGGATTTTCCAATGCTACAGTGTTATTTTTACATGAAATATTTACTTTTTTTATATTTTGTAACTATTTGTAGAAAAAAATGTAATCAAAAACAAAAATATAATATTTTCCTATGATTATGTACAGTTTATCGAGATAATACTGCCTTGCCTCCAGTAGCAGAAAGGGTAACATCGCCCGCAAATCCTTCTTTTTTTCCAAAGTCAAACCGTTTCCTGTTTTGTTTTCAGTTTTCTGAATAACCTCGAAGAATTCGATGCCCACACCTGCAAAGAATAAGGATTATAAACATGACGTGAAAATTTTTATAAATTATTATTGCTCTTCAGCATTACAAATTAAAGAATAAAGCATACCTTTCTTCAAGATATTTCTCGGAATCCAATTTTCATCTGAATTATCTAGCGATATCCCCACGAAACCGAAATCTGCCTTAGAAAGTTTGATTTATCGAGCTTCTGAAATCCTAAGTTTATTATTTTTTATGAAGGCTTCTTGGGCGACCGTTTTCCAATCATGAAAACCTTGCATAAGTATAACATCGAAGGGATTTGAAGTGCATGAACCTCCAATCATCTGTGCTAAATCCATGAGAGTATGAAGCTTCGTCTTGCATTTTTTCTCGATTAAAGCAAAATTACGATCGGGCGATATATAAGTATGGCCTTTGATTAAAAACTTGTGAACAATCTCGTCGAAGAATCCGTGAGCTATGAGTGTAAAGTACATAGCCAAAACGTTTTGATTTTTATTCTGCCCACAGCAGTTATCAGTCCATAAGACAAGTTTTCTCTTCTCAGTGTTAATTTCTTCTGTGAAATATTGATATAAACATGATCCGACTTCCGTGGAACCGCGACAGCCATTATCTTCTTACCAAAAGCACATTACACTTTTGTTTCTTTCTTCATCATGGATCCCAAAATTATAGCAGCTTAACTGACTGCTGTAGTACATCTGGGTATGAGTCAGCGTCGGAAGTCCGAATTGTTGCTCCAAATCAAAGCACACTACGTAGCCATCTGAATCTCTCCTTTTGTCAATTTTTAATTGCTTCTGACTTACTCCAACTTCAATGTGATGAGCCTCTAATTCTTTAGTATACAATCGTCTCTCCGCTTCGATCGCTGTTATTTTTATTTTCATATTTATTTCATCGCAAGTTGGACAAGTATCCGATCGTGGTATTCTAAAAGAAAATTTAAAATTTTTTTTGAAAACAGAAGTATACCAGGATTTACTTAATCTTCTATGACCAGGCTTTAAATCTTTTCCGTACTGTTGTATTTTTTCCGTACAATTGGCAGGAAGTATTTAAAACTAGTTTGCCTGCGGCTGTGACTTGAATCATTATATTTTCTATGTCAACGTCGAATAACTGTACTTGGCTTAATCAATTTGGCAAGGAAAGACTGCTGCTTCTCGTAATCCGCCAATTTGTAAAATGCAACCCAGAGCTTTCTTCGATGTTTCAAACTTAAAGACTTGCAAGAATAAGCACACTTATTGCATGTAACCTGAAAAATAATATTGAATCCTTGCATGTGACCTGAAAAATAATATCCCGATTGAAATTTTGTGGAAGAAAGTTGACACTAATTTTAAAATAAAATATATAATAATATAATATAACATTAAATTGAAGCACGCAATGCGAAATAAATGTTTGGAGTTGGCATTGTTTTCGTAACCTACAATATAATAAAACTACTAGAATTATTATCAGTGTTCAGAAACAGCATTTTACTCAATCTACTAATATTAAATTATAAAGTATCACGTGCACTATTCTATGTACAACTTTCAAACCCATATTTCATGCAAAGAAATACAAAATATTGGAACAAAGCAAGTAACATAACGTACCTCGCTTGGGGGGTCCTGTCACTTCCAAAAACATTTTTCTTGGTTTTATAACCTGCTCCACTATTTCTTTTAAGTTTACGTACAGCTTTGGTGTCTCTAGAAGGCCCAGGCACATTTTCTTCATCTGGCATGATCATTTTCCACTTTAAATTGCACTTGCAAAATAGTAAACAAATGGACCGGCAACACGTGAATTAAGCAGACTACGTTGAAGACGAATGCGCATGCGTATCGCGCAGGTGGACCGATGGTTAAAAGTTATTATTAATTATTTTATTAAGTTATTATTAAGTTAACACGGTTATGGAAAACCACGAATTTTAAAAACCCACTTTCAGTTTGAATTTTGAAATATCCAATATATGATATGATACAGCCAATAAAACGTGTTTTCAAAAAAAATGGCACTTACACGTTTATGCCGTGGAACCCTTCAAATAATGATTACGTGAATTTATATTTTGTAACATATCAAGATCATAATATTACAAAAAGCGCTAAATAAATCGTACAAAAACGGCATTAAAACAGCGAAAAAATGTTTAGAAAAAGATGGGTCTTGAGAGACCCGCTGTGCCGGAAAGGGAAACAAGCTCAACATAAGATAGCACGTAAAGCAACAACAAGAAGTTAATCTTTTAGGTTCCTTTCAGAATTTGTGCTATATAACTTGTAACAAAGTATTAATGAAACTAAGAATTTAAGAAATTATTAAATTTTCTGATCTGAAAACTCCTTAGCATGATTAAAATAACACATCACCTTTTCTAACAATTAATTAGAATTTACCATATGTAACATAACTTGTAACAAAACTAGCAAAAAAACTAAACACCGAAAAAACCTAGAAAAATTTCCTTCGCAGAACGTCTTTACTAAGATTTAATTAAGAAAAGATTTCTTATTCACAAAAATCACTTTCTTTGATTCTTCTCAAAATTTTTGTTTCATAATTTGTAGCAAAAGCAACATAACATTTCAACATCTACAAAGCGCAGCAAATATTCTTTCGAGAAAATTCTTGACCAATATTTAAATGAAAAAACATCTTCCAACAACAAAAGACACCCTTTTAAATTTCTCTCAGAATTTTCTTTATTTCATGATGAATAAATAATTTCTTAATTATCAAATTGTCGCTAATTCAAAACGGGTAATTTTCATCGTTAGAAAAGGTGTTTTGTTATTTCAATTATCTTGCTAAGAATAGTAAAAAAATAGTTTCCTTGGATTTGCCAATTTTCTTTTTTGTGTTCTTACACCTTGTGCAACAGAACCCCAGCAAAGAATAGAAAAAAGTGTCTTTTGTGCCAGAAAAGGACGTTTCTTATGAATTTGTCTTTTGATAAAAAAGTTTGACGAATGTTCAGTTTTTTCATTGTTTTTTTACAAGTTGTGTGACAAAAGCTGCGAAGAATCGAATAGGATCACATTTTTGTGGATTGTTGTGTCTTGTTATTTAAATTTTGGTAACAAATTTTCCAGAAAGACATTTTGCTAGGTTTCGCGAATGTTCTTTAAACGTAAAATGTAAAAAGTAAATGTAATTTTTTAAAATTTTATAAAATATTTTAAAGAAAGAAAGTTTGCTATGCTTTGCAAAGGTAGAGATTTTTTGTAACATTGATTAGAAGCTATGAAACAGAAATTAAAAAAGGCACACAAAATGGTGACTTTGTTGTTAGAAAATGGCTTTTGTCATTAAAACCTTAGTGACGAAATTTCCGGAAAGGAGTACCAGAACAGTTTTAATGGAAAAATTAATTCGAAATTTTTCTGTGATTCATAGGTATGAACCAGCTCAAAAATAGAATATTTGTAGTCAATTACAATTCACCATTTCGTCCGCAAATTAATACTTTACCTTAAACGCGTTCTCCGTTTCAGCCCTTAATTTAAGAATATACCAACGTCACTGTCATTAGAGTCAGATAAACTTTCTTCTACATGCACATCAGCAAGTCGTCTGCGTCGTCGCACAGTGGGACGAAAATCACGACTCTGGACAAATAGATTTTCCGACTACAATTTTCATCCTATTGAAACGGTTTTTTTAAATTGGAAGCTGATGAAAATTCGCATGATCTCATCAGAGCATATATTCAAATTGAGGCTCAATTTTTTTTTAATTTATTGACTAAAATTAAAAAAAATTTTTTTGGACTTTTGAAAAGTACCATTTCCAAGAGAATACTCAGATTCATTCCCCAATACCCAGAATAAGTTGAGGAACTATCCAGTACAATTTTCCCGTACCGTAGGATGAATTAAAAAATGTATTTAGTTTGTTATGAACAAATAAGTGTATGAAAATGGTTTCATATAGTTTGATGGTGTATGGTCACTTGATACTCACTGGATTTCCTCAATTGATCAAAAAAATAATTTTTGTGTCATACCCGTAAGGATTCATGAATAAACAATCATTATTATAAACAAATAAAGAAAAAGAATTTTTGGCTTCAGCTATTAGTGACCAAAAGAATAGTCATTTTCCATTGAATTAGGTCCATAGAGCACGTTAATGATACTCAGTTATCATATCTGCTTATATAATAACAATTCGCAATTGTTCAAGCGATCTTAGTTAACAATTGCATTATTCGGCTGTTTTTCGTCACACAAACTCCGTTCTTTGGATGTATTTAATTCTTAATGACAGATATTTGAATAACGTTAGGGGATTTGAATGAATAACAATAACTGTCATTGTTATAAACAATTTCATAAACAATTACTCATCTTTTCTATTCGTCATAGAATGAATAGCGTTTTCCACCCAGAATCAACTGCAGATCACTACTTGATAATACCCATTTATTATTTTCGATCTTTCGATAACAATTGTTGATTATTTAAACAAATGTAATGAACAAATGCACCGTTTCGCCATTTTTTGATATTCCTACTTCGTTTTCAGAAATGGATTAACTATGATTGGCCAATTTTTTAAACCCAATTGTTATCGGCATGAACAATTTCATGAGAATAATATTAATAATAATTCGATACGTACATCAGACTTCACGTATTCTCACCTTTCTCGAATCCCGCATCCAATACAATTATATTCGAAAGTTATAACATTACTTCCGAAATCATCGGTCTTGACGAAAAAATCCTGAAGAATATGCACACAGGCTTACAAGTCCTAGCATCTGGTAGAGCCATTGACACTCGTTTAGAAATACAATTGGTATTTCATGTCTGCATCACTACACAAATTGCTGATCCATGGAGCCAAAATAATAGACTTCTTCGTCGTTCCAATCGGACAATTATCGGAAGAGGCTCAGGAAGCCAAAAATAAAGATTTCAAGAGATGCAGAGAGAATAATACAAGGAAGACAAGTCGAATCGACACTAACACAGACTTATTGCATTATCTCCTATTCTCTTCTGATATTTATTTATGAAGCCTAAAAAGGGAATTCGTCAAGCCAGAAAGACCACTTATTCCAGAAGCAGAAGTTTTACTTTTGAAACAGACGTAAAGTCTGATGTGCGTATCGAATTAATATTAATATTATTCTCATTAAATTGTTCATGCCGATAACAATTCGGTTTAAAAAATTGGTCATTCACTGTTAATCCAGTTCTGAAAACGCAGTAAGAATATCGAAAAATGGCGAAACTATATATTTGTTTAAATGACCAACAATTGTTATCAGATGATCGAAAATAATGAATGGGCATCATCAATTAGTGATCTGCAGTTGATTCTGAGTGGAAAACGCTATTTATTCCAATGCGAATAGAAAAGACGAGTAATTGTTCATGAAATTGTTTATAACAATGGCAGTTATTATTATTCATCTAAATCCTGTAACGTTATTCGAAGATCAGTCATTAAGAATTAAATGCATCCAAAGAACGGAGTTTGTGTGACGAGAAACAGCCGAATAATGCAATTGTTAACTAAGATCGTTTGAAAAATTGCGAATTGTTATTATATGAGCAGATATAACGGAGTATAATTCACGAGCTCTATGGACCTAATTCCATGGAAAATGACTATTCTTTTCCTCACCAATCGCTCAAGCCAAAAATTGTTTTCTTTATTTGTTTATAATAGAGATTATTTATTCATAAATCCTCACAAGTATGACACCAAAATTATTTTTCTTGATCAATTGAGGTAATCCAGTGAGAATCAAGTGATCATACACCGAAAAACCATATGAAACCACTTTCATACACTTATTTGTTTATAACAAATTAATTGCATTTTTTAATTCATCCAGCAGCACTGGAAAATTGCACTAGATGGTTCCTCTACTGATTCTGGGTATTTGGGAATGAATCTGAGTATTCTCTTGGAAATGGTACTCTTCAAAAGTCAAAAATTTTTTTTTTCATTTTTGTCAATAAATAAAAAAAAATGAGAACGTGTCGCGGGACACGCATTGGGAACAAAGTTCCTCGTTACTTCCTCGCATTGAATGACTCACG
>JAAAKG020132904.1:0-14353 GCA_010014905.2 Druon quercuslanigerum
TTTAATGAAATGTCAAATATTGATAAATTTTCTATTTAAATAAAATTTTTTTTAATTTAAGGTGTTAATCATGGCATATTTTTATAAAAATAAAATCAAATAGGAATTAAAATTAGGACTTTCGAATTAAAAAAGTTCAATATTTAATAATAAAATCTGTGAATTGTTTCAATTTAAACGGATTCAGAATATTTTGATTAAATTCAGTTATTCTTTAACTTTTAACACTTGAACTACCGCCTAGGTTCAAAAATCATTGAATCATTTATTTTTACAGTTAATTAACCTAAAAAAATTTTTGTGAAATTCCCGGGAAAAAAATTAATTCACTATCATTTCCCGGTTTATCCGTTCACAAAAATTCCTGGTCATTTTCGTTTAAAAAATATAGAACTCTTGCTAGTTTTAAATACAAATTCTTTAAATTTATTAACAAAACTGTTAAGAACAATCATTTATTATTTGCTTTTAAGTGTTATTGCAAAGGCCGATAATTAGTTATTTACAGTTGATTATGTTTGAAAGAATAAAGTCTAGATGTTGTAGAACAAAGCAAATAGCGTATTTCTTAATTAAATTTGTTTAAAGAAATATCAATTGTTACCGGGTGATCAAAAATATTTAAACGATTTATTATTTATCAATTTTTTTAAGTTAAAGAACGAATTATTTATTTATTATTATTATTCCAATTTAGAAAATATTTCTGTTGATAATATGTAAAAATTAAGTTGTGATTAAGTTGCAATCTACTTATTTATTTATAAAAAAATACATAATTTATTAACCTTTTTCAGACCTATTTAAATATATTTCTGGATAGTTTTAATGATACTACGTAGTTTTAATTAATCTGAATATTTTATAGAGAACGGTACTCATAAGAAACCAACTGATTTTTATTTGAAATTTTAATTATTGCATGAAAAAGTACTAACTTTTGCTTTCAAAAATCAGCTAATTGCGATGAATTCATAATTTTTTTAACTCGCATAAAAAAATTTTTAAAACTTAAATGACGCTTTTTTTCCCTACCCAACTGCGCCTCGAATTTTCAGGGCTTGTAGAGCGCACTTATAACTTTCTGTCAAAAAAATACAAAAATGCCTTTTTCGGGTATCACGTTTTTTATATATGTTTTTTTTTGTTTTTACCAAACTTTCAAAAATTATTTATTGTTTTATTTTATTTTGATTATCAAGTGTATCATATAACAAGCAAATCCAGATTTCAAAAAGTTAAATCGGTCAATTAGAATCAAGGGTATTGCATTTTTTTAAAGTTGCTCAAAACTCAAAGTCCCATAAGTCCGTCATTTTTCGGAATTTAAAAAAAATTTGGCGGGATTTTTTCTCACAATAAATCATTAAACTTGAATAAAAGCTAAATCTCTTTCAGACATGAAAATTGTGTTGGTCGGATGACGTGCACTCCACTATCTTTTCTTATGGAATGGCACTTTTATTTAAATTATTATTATTAATAATGAATTACATTTATAAATCTTCTAAAAAAAGATATTATGCAGCTGAATTAAAAATTAAACAAATCTTATTTGGAATGTTCAAAATGTTCACTTTATCAAGTTTGTGCCCACTTGTGAATAAATTAGGAACTATATAGTTTCAAACTTCTAAGCGGAACATAACTTGAATAGTTTGAATGAAAGTTCCTCTAATAATTGAACAGATATTTCTTTTGCAAACTGTCAAACTTGTTTGATGCTTGTGTCGTAAATAAATTTGAAGATTAACTTTCACTTTAAATAATTGCAAAATGCGAACTCTTTTGCTGAAGTTATTTCAAAATTGTTGATTAAGGAAATAATTTCTTTTAACGAAAAAGTGGCTTCATCTTAATTATAATAAAACAAAATCTCACTCTGTAATTTGCTTGAAACTTGAGCCGTGTACAGATAATTTGCCTGTAACATAAACGGCAAGCATTCTGCCGGAACCTTGTAATTAGTTTACGTCCTCTAATCAAGTTGACACAGAAATTATCACGTATGCGTCGGAAATAATTGATGATAGTTGTGTGAATTCTGTTAAAGAATGAAGCCTTGGTTTATATAAAACCGATATCACGTCACACGCTCGTCAATAGTGAAAGCACAATTTCCTTTCGATTCTATTAACTGATGTGGAAACTATTGTCCTACCTATTTCCTTACATTACAGTTTTATATATTTATGGATTTAAATAGTTTTATTTAAATTAATTAAGGAGTGTAATATGAACTCGAAAGGTCAATTAAATTAAATTGTGATTGTCTTAGATTTAATAATGCAAGCTCTTATATTGATACCTGTAGCTTCTGCTTAGAGTCAGGCGGACAAGCTTGACTGGATTTAGTTTTTCGTTCACCCTGGAGGTTATTCACATTTTTTGTCCTGATGAACTTCCCGAATAATTCCAGCGCTTTATCCTTATCTAAATCCAACTTCATTTTGCTGAAACAAAAAAAAAGTCAAACGTTTAGTTTAAGTTTCGCTTTTCATTAGCGTATACATTCAAGCAGGAGAACCATTTTGGAACTGAATGTCCATTGCTGTTAAACGCTGCATCAATTGAACTTTAGTACCTAAAACGCGACACTCTTGATCTGCAATTACGTCAAGAATGTCATTCGTGTGTTAACAATTCGTTGCTCTTTGTCCAGTTTCGAAGCAAACAAACTAGATCTGTTTGTTTAGTCCAATCAAACGGACAATCAATTCACCCTTCCCAAACTAAATGCAGTGAAACCTCGATAATACGAACCTCTATAATAGGAATTTCCGATAATTCCAACTTTTTTTTTATCCCGGTTGAAACTTAACGTTTCCGATATTAATAATATTTATGGCCTAGGCGATTGCATGCAATAACTTCTCATGGTAGAAAAAAGAACATAGATCGTGTTACTGTTATGTGGTCTTTACCAAAGCTTTGACAAAACAATACAAAATCTTGGATGGCCAGTTTAATATATAAAGATTCGCTTCATAAAATTGATTGCAAGTTTCAAAGAGACAAATTTGAGTTCTTCTATTTTTGAGTAACTGTCCAGTTCATCCGAATGTCTTGCTACAAACACTAAAAAGCGTGAAAGTAGTTTACTCACCACCGAATTTTACTGGAAAATTTCTAGCAATGGATCATGGAGGCATCAAGATTATTTCTTAAGGCTTTATTTGAGAAAATAGGGAAACTTCATTTGAAATTTTTGGGTGCTTCTGAAGAGTAGACTTATCTGCAAAAGATATTAGGATCCACAGATGTAAACTATAAAGATTTTTTTGATAGAGACACAAATTTACTAATTGTGGCAGAACTTACAAATAGTTAGGTATTGGATGCTGTAAAGGAAGATGAAACTTTGAAATTTGAGGATGAGAATGATGCCGAGGATCAGGATATAACACCATCAACGAAATTCAGAGATGCTTCATTTAGTTCAGCAATTTGCTCGTCAGTTGTGGAAACTAACAAAGTGATGTACCAGACGCTATCATCGCTGCTTTAGACTTGATTGAAGAATTCCGTGACGGAAATAGATGCATCAAACAGATGAAAATTACTGGCTTTTTTAATTAATCTGCTATGTGTAGCATACCAAACGGCCCCTTTTAGAAAGAACTTTATTTTAAAAAGGCTCTCTTCTCGTTCTTTTATATTTTTTATAAGAGGAATTAATTTAATTGCAGATAACTTTATTTGTCCCTTTTCCTGAATCTTTTATCCTATCAAAATATTCTGCTTGGTGAATCATTTTTTAAAAATTAAATATGCGCTGGAAACCAATTTTGTTACCACCCTGCTCGGACAAGAAGCTTGTTCTTCAAGGGAAATTCATAATACTATGTTCTACGGAAAGTTTCTTCAAAATTTCATAACTTTTAATGAAAAACAAAAAGGTGCAATTTCCACGACTAATATTTTAATTCAAGTGTAACATAGAAGACAATTTCTTTCTGAGATCTTTGTGAATTCTTCAAGAAACCATTCAATTCTTTGTAAAATATTAAAAATATTTGGTAATATTTGTGAAATTATTGATATCTTTATACAATTTTTGGAAAATCATTGAATTCCTTGTCATCTTTGCAAAATACTTGAAGTCTTTGTAAAATCTATTGGAACTGATTGAAATCTTTGTGAAATCTTTAAAATCTAACGGAAACTTTGGTGAAATAATTTAAGTCTTTATGAAATCTTTCAAAATCTTTGCGAAATATTTGAAATATCTGTTAATATTTTGAAATTAATTAAATCTTTATAAAATTTAAAAAAAAATCATTAAAGTCGGAAAGTTCGGAAATTTATTTAAATCTTTGCGCAATCTTTGAAATATTTCTGAAATCTTTGTCAATATGGATTTTATACCTGTATTTATTATCATTTATTATTTATTATCCCAAAAAATGTTGGCTAATAAGGTAATGAAAAGTAAGCTTTTTAAATAAATAATTTTTAGTTTATATACCCAAATATTTTAATGTTTTGATAGTAGTTTTATGTATATTTTAACTTTATTTAGAAATAAAATGTTTTTTTATAAGATAATAAATATTGTTTCTCTTTTCCATTTTTTTAAACATTTTATTGCATTTCCTTATTTTATTAGTTTTAGTTAGAGGAATATGAAAAATGCAGGAATAATAAAATGCTCCAGGCGTGCTAAAAATAAGTTTATATAGCGTAAATACTTTTACAATCTCTTTTTTAGAGCTTCTAAATCTAACTTAAATAAAAAATATAATTTTAAAAAAAACTTCAGAAAATTTTGCAAGAGATTAAAGTTAATTATTTTCCTACATTTAAATGATTATTTAAGTTGATGGATTTCTAATTATGACCTGCATATACTTTACAAGATCTAACTTTGCATATAGGTTTGTTTGACTTTATTAAAACCAATAATATTTGTTCTTATAACAAAATAAGTTATTAGGGTCACAATTATTTCAAGACCATTAAATTTTCAATTTATAAAATGCTGTTTCATGTACTTTCTATTTTGAAATAAGGTGTTAATATTTATGCTGGAAGTTTACACATACATTCGAGTAGAATGACGAGAAAATTGCGAAACTCAGTAATGCATGATAATAGTTCCATAAAGTTGAAAACGTGTACCTACAAATAGACATATCTAAAAATTGTGAATCAGAAACCAGAAAATATTTTGTCGCCCTAGTTTTATACAGAAAATCTAAACGTCCTCATGCTTCAGGCTCTAAACTTCAGGCTTTCTTACCATTACTTCGAAACCAATTAGTCACGATTTAGGTCAGAACAATAAATTGAGTCATTTAGACAATTTGACTATCATAACAATTAAAGAAATTTAAATGAGATTAAAATCGTATGCAAAATCTTAGTTAACGTGCAATAATCAAGTTAATGTGCAGAATTCCTGAAAATAAAACCAAGAATCTAAATACCAAATTTGGACAACCACCCTTATTAAGGCAAGAAAAATTTGAGCATGCAGGAACAGCAACGAAACCACGATGCTTTCTCTCTCTCTCTCTCTGATACCTGAGAATGATTGTTTAAAAAATAAAAAAGAGAAAAAAGGGAATTTTTTTGGTTGCCTTCTCATTTTTCTTTTCTATTTTTTATACTAGTCCAAAAAAGAATTTTCTTCTTTTCGTTTTCAGGAAATTTTTATCTTTTTTGAAATTGCAATAGGAACATTTTATGGTGGTCGTATAAATTGTATACTAAACAGTAAATATGGTTTTAAAAAATTTACAAAGCCCATAATGCAAATGCTACAGAAGTGGTGTATTAGATAGTATGAGTGACTTACTGTAGTGCTCAGCCAACAACAAACAATTAAAGCTTAAAAGCTCAAGACTAAAGCTGAGCTCCCGTGTTTCCATTTAAATTAGACCATTCAATGTCAGTACTTTTGAACATGCCATTTGCCGTGTTTCATCCCTATGGCATTTTTTTATTTATTTTGTATACGAACTTTTAAATAATAATAAAAACTGTACACTCAGACCGAATTAATTTCAAATCGGCGACAAGTCACAGAATCATTTTCCAAAAAAAATATGTATTTTTGTAAAGGAAATATGCTGACACTTACTTTACCGATTTGCCGAAAAAAATTTCTAACCAAATTATGAGTATTTGAATTTTAAAGATTGAAAACATGAATTATAAAAAATGTCCTTTTGCTAAACGTGTGTTATTTTTTATTCTAATAGACGTTTTTGTCTCATTCTTTTCTGGTTCTGATGGAATTTTTTGTCTTTTTTCGAAATCCATTGAACAAATTTAAGAAGGAGAGGAAAGACACACTCTATCCGAACAAGAAAAAAGGCAAATACATTCATTAGAATAAACAAAAACACATTTTAAAAACTATTTAATCATTTTTTGATCATTCACGTTTTCAGTTTTAAAAATACAAACAGTCATAAGTTCTTCACACAGATTTTTTCAGCAAATCGATTAAATACGCGTCATCTCCTTGCCTTTGGAAAATAAAATATTTGAGAGAATAATTTGAATTCAGCCCTAATTCAGCTTTATCATCAATATAAAGGCTACTGATTTATTATTTTTATACTATTGTTCAGAGAGAGAAAAATTTGTAGTAAAATTTATTACAGCGTTTAAGACAATCCTATAAATAATAAAAAGTCTGCGAATTATGTCATGATTTTCAAAATAGCGAAAATATATTACGAGGGTCATGGAAAAATTCGCTCATTATTTTCTTTATTTTGAGGATTTTCTTGAATTTCGTAATACAAGTTATACGGAAATAAAAAAAACTGTGTGGCCTATAATAAAGTCTTAGATGATCAAGTCAAGTTCTGACAACTTATTTTTTTCCATAAACGGTGATGTTATTATAGTACCGAGATTAATTGGTGCAAATAACCTAATGCATAATGGAAGTCATAATGTAGATAGGGGAAATAGTATTAAAAGGTAATATGATTAATGAATATGCAAAGAATATACAATGAATATGCAGTAATTATGTAGAACCTAACTAATACAAAACAAAAATTATAATAATGACAACTAGGTCGTTTTCAAATAGTTAAGAATTTCATTCTATCAGTTTTTCATCAAATAAAATCTTTCCAATTAGAAACATTCAAAAATGTTTATAAATTTGGTTAAGATGAGATACAATTCGGTTTGATTAAATTAATTTAAATATTAATCGAATACACCAATTCCTACTAAAGTGACTAAAAGTTTTTCTAAATTGCTAGGTTATTTCAACTTGTCATTGAAGCTTAAAACAGCGAAATTCTTGCTGAGAGAAGGAGAAATTTTATGGAAATTTTATTCACGTTCGTTTTACCCTCCACCCACACCAGGTTTTATTGGCCCGAGTTCTTAGTGCCCATCTGCCACCTCGTTTACACCCACGTATTTCTCACCCCTGGCACCGTTGTCCATGTAATGACTTTCAGCTTTCTGAAACGTTTCTCTCAGGGTCAAAGAAGCTAGAAAGTTGATAGAAAGTGCGATTCCCAAGTGCTCCTTTTCTATGTCGAGCTAGACAGCAATACATTTTCCTCCATTTATCTTTTGCAGGTTCGCTTAAGTCTATTAATCGCGTTTTACTCTCTTCGTATTTGCATCTTTCTATAGCTTTGGAGATGACTACCTCTGTAATTACTAGAGATGAGTTTCCAAATTTTTTTCTTTAAGCTTCACTTGTAAGCCCAGAGTGATAAGGAAAAAGGTGACAAGATGACAAATGATCTTAAGGGCATGTGATACTTATCATATGAGCCACACCAGTTTCGGACATGGTAAAGAAAATTAAAATGGTTTTACATGCAAACAAACGTTTTTATGTTCTTTACTATTTCCCAAAATAAATGTTTATAATTTTGGAGAAAAAGGCGGAGCAAAAATATTCCTAACATGGTATCAGATGCCCTTTATTTTAGGCTTGAAGTTGCTGACTTTTTTATACTAATTTACTTTGTAAGACAGAGTTCTAAGGAGAAAATATTTTTCCGAGAACGAGATTATTCCGGGATATATTTTCTAAATATTCTAGGAAGTATTTCGCCTTCAAAATTTAGGAACATCGTAAATTCACTTTTCAATTGAATTTGCTGTAATTCAATAGAATCCATACATGAATTCAATTCAGCGATGTTTTTTTTTTGACAAAAATTTATACGTAATCAGACATATTTGTTTAGTAGAATATCTTCACAAATTATGAATTTTGATTATAGGTTTAAGATACTAATTTACTTCAACGTGAACAAAATTTTAGGTTCGTGTCCTAAAAAAGTAGCATAAAAATTGGTTTTCAGTTGCAAAAACTGTGTATAAGGTAAAAATCCCATAATTTTTGTACTAATAGAAGATTTAGTTTCAATTTTTAAATAATAAAAGAAAACAGAAAATATGAAATTGTTTACAAAAATTATGCATATTTATTTGGGCGAAGCATAAAATACAAATCTCAGAAAATGGAAGACACTAGGGTCCTTTTCTTTTCCTTTTTATCTGAAAAAAGACGGTGTAAAAATATTGGGTACAGATAAAACAAATTTCTAGCCGATCGTACGGAAAACCTGGAAAACATATTTTTCTTGATTGACCTCAAAATTATTGGTCGTATGGAAAAAATGCTTAAGAACCGTTGTATATCTCTATAAATATACCTCTTTTGTTCTATGCGTTTTTCATGCTAACGTTTTTTAAGAAAAATAAAAAGAAGGGTGAAAAAAATACAAAATTTTAGGACGCCTAAGGTGCTTCAAATGGCTGTCTAATTCACTAGGGGCAAACTAAATCTAAACAGTTGAGTTGCCTAACGCCATATTTCATAAGCCCATAATCTAAAGCAAATTATGCGATCGGCATAATTGCCTTAAGATTATGTACTTAAAATATGGCGTTCGGAAACTCAACCGTTAGATTATGTTGACCCCTATTGAATTTGACAGCTATTTGAAGCGCATTAAGTAACACTTAGATGTTTTGAAATGATAAAAAAAAACTTCTTATTTTTACACGAAACAAATATTTATAGTTTGATAAGTTGAATTTTTCATTTTATCTTAATGTATTCCAAATTTATTTGTTTCAGCAATCAATGCCTCCTGTGGCTTAAGACGAATGCTCACCAGGTCGAAGAACGTGACATTTCCAACAGCTCTAAAGTCGTTCGCAACAACGTTGCATTTTTATTCTCCTAAAGGCTATGGATACATGCGAAAGAACTTTTAAAATAGTTTGCCTCATACGAGCACTATAAGAAAGTGGTACCAATATGTTGACGGAACTTCTGGCATTTGCTCTGAAGCAATATTAACTTTAGGAAGTAAACCGAAAAAAGCCAAAGAAAATAATTAAGATCTTTATTTCAATGTGACAGTGGAGGATATGCATATGAAAAGACATGTAGAATGGGATGGAAAGAAATATTCAGGTTATGATGATTTTGAAAGCGAAACCACTACTGGAAAATCTGAGTCTGAAACGAATGAGGTTGAGCAAAAGGAGGCAACGAATGCGATGGCAGTTCGGGCAGTTCGAGTGCATGAAAACGTAAAGATCGCAGTAGGTGCCTTTTTTATGCATTCCTTAACCGGGGAGCAAAGAGCGGAATTAGTGAAAAAGTGTTATGTTGAATTAGAATCTGCTGGAATTCAAACTATAGGCTCAATATTTGATGGAACAGCATCGAACATCACAATAGGTGCACCTCTTGGAGCCAAACTTCGTAAAGTTTACGATTTGCAGCCATGCCCCTATCATCCAACAAGTGGAAAAAAAAATTGTTATTTTAGATGCATGTCACATAATCAAACTAGTAAGAAACGCTTTAGGAGATACTGATATAACTCATGAAACAGACTGTGATAACGACAACCAAGAAAAAGACTGTGATAATATTCCTTAATTGAAGAAAACAGGAAATATGTCTTGAAAATATATTGAACAACTATTGCAAACACAAGAATCTCATGATTTGCATGCAGCTAAAAAAGTTTGTCGTAGACATTTAAATTATTTGAAAGAGAAAATGAAAGTGAAATTAACAGTACAAGTTTTCAGTGCCAGTGTTGCAAGCGCCTTTCGATATCTAAAACGCTAATTGCGTCTTCCAGAATTTTAAAACTGTGAGGCAGCAGCAAACTTCTGTCATATTTTAAATGATACTTTCGATCTCTTACATTATAAAAACCGATTTTGCAAAGGCAAATCCAAAAGATGTATTGAGTAAAATAACATTGATGAGGTGCGTTCTAAAATTTCATGTTACATCCAATATCTATCCGAGTTAAAAATTGACACTAAATCAGTTTTAGAATCTGCCAAAAAACTGGATTTTTAGGACTGATAATTACGATTCAAAGTGCCTTGGCTTCTTTTACTTGCTGACTTATAAATTATCTCAGGATCATTTAGAGCTATTCTTTTCAGGTGTCATATGTAAAGGTGGCAATAATAATAATCCCACATAAATACAATTTGAAGCGGCATTCAAAAAACTGTTGATACATATGGAACTAATAGGATCTAAATACGCAAATTGTGCTATGCAAGATGAAACACTATTTTTTCATGTAGGACACCCTAATTTGAGAAAAAAGACTGATGGTTTTGACAATATTGTTGAAATTGATACAACTGAATCACTGCCTTCTGATATTCCTGCTGATGACGACTACTACACTAAAGACGTATTTAAGACCGCTAATATGCAGCACATAAAAGATGTTATAGGCTACATTGCTGGATTTATAGTGTGACAACTTGTACGCATTATAACTTGTAAAATATATTTAAAGCAGATCATGGCTACAACATCTCTTCCAAAAAGAAAAGTGTAGAGGTGGTTTAAAGTCAGCTTCTTTCGATGTCATAAAGGCATGCGAAATAGCAGAAAAGCAGCTCAGAATGATAAATTTCCTCCAAAAAAGGGTGTTCTAAATTACCTGACGAAAATGACGTTTCGCAATATCCCTTCTCATATCATAGACTCGAACAGTGATCATATGTTTGATCAAGGTTTTCTTAGTGATCACCGGACGCAGCTTATGACGCTTATATTTGTCAAATACCTAACTCTACGCTTAAAGAAATTAGAGACTGATAAAAACGACAAAGAAATAAAAATAGGGCACCATTTAACGAAAACTATTCTTTTCAAAAATCAGTAGTTTCGAGAACTACTAAAAAGTTGTTTATATGTTCTATGTTGCATTTGTTGATATATCTGTGTCCATATTTATATTTAAATTTATGTTCATGTTATGTTCTGTTCCACATATTTATTTGCCATTAATTAACTAAGAATGTTATGAAATAAAAGGTATTTATAAATAATGATGAGTTCTAAACACAAAAGATATTATAACATTAGGTGCTGCAAACTATTATAAAAATAATGTTTTAATCAAATCGGTTAACCTTTAAGCAAATTTATAATTTTCAACCAAGAAGAATGACCAAATAATGAAATTATTAACCAAAATAATGTACGGTAAGCCAAAAATTTAAAAGTAGACTTTCCAATCGCAAATAATGAACTTTCATAACCAAAAATATTTTCATGTTCTTATTTGGCTCTACTAGTTTAGTTCGCAGTTAAGTGAAAAAACAGGAAAAGTTGGAAATAATTATATTGAATTTTGATCATTTGTCGAGAAATTTGTGTTAAAAAATAAATTAAATTTTTCCTTGAATAGTTTTTGATTTCAGACTACACATAATTTCAATACACTCAACTTCCAGTTAATGTTTCTATTGGGGTGCTGCTAAATGTTACGTGTTGCTAAGTGGAGGGGATGTAAAATATGAAATAACTGGGCGGTGTGTTTTGATTCATTTGACCGTTGACATAACTGAGCTTTGAATTAATTGGAAGTTGAGTGCAATACAAATTTTTATGACACTATTTTCCAAATTTCTGACACGAAAGGATTATTATTGTAGAATTTTTAATACAATTTCAAGAACAATTTAAGGTTACCAAGTTCTATTGATAAACTAACTGTAACAGGATATTTTGCATAAGTGTTTTTAAAAATTGAATGTATAACTACAAATTTTTAATGTATTGTTTATGAATGTTTAAACAAAAATTAACCGTACAGAATATTTAGGCAATATCCGGGGCCTCCGATTCAGTTGACCCATTTCCGTTTTCCCTACAGCATTATCGGTCCATTTCTATATGACGATGGATTTACCCGACTCGCTTTGTTTTGTTTACCACAGGCGCATCTCGCTCGCGCCTGCACGTCTGTCTTCATAAGCAACAAGAATGGGATGGTCAACACAAACATCATGTATGGCTGTATCTACACCAGCAATAAAATATAATGAAGCTAGCTATAAATATTATTGTACCGCAAATTTACTTCTATGAGTGTAGAAATTTTTTACTTTATTGCTATTGTGCTCCGTGAAAAGTAGAAATCACCAGTTTCAGCCGCCAAAAAGGGCGATTGGTTAGTTGTTTTATTTTTATTTAAAATTTTACAAAACAATAATGCAAGAAAAATCTTTATTATCTCTGCATGAAAAAAGTCATAAAATCTGTAAAATTTAGTATTAAAAGTCATCCCAAACTCATTGAATCTGAACTCGCCTATTCTGAGCAGAAGCGCCAATTTTGTGACACGGTCCCAGTCTTAAGAACTGAGCATCTGACCATGCGCACTATGGTAGTCAAAAAACGCTTTTCGAGCTACAAGGCAAGTCATCCGCTCCTAAAAGTTTCTATTTCCGATGGAAATAAATCCGTAATTTTTTATTTTTCAAAATTCAAATATTAAGGCGTGCACCCACTACTTAAAAATCCTGTTTGATTAACATGGGGAATTTTGGATTTTAGAAAAATTGAACTCATGCTCCAGAGTTTCATCAAAACGTGACGAACTTTTGAGGGATTGAAGAAGAGTGTCTACGGAATAAAACCATACCTAAAACTTTTATTTTTAACTTGTCTTCAACCGCCCCCCCCCCCTGCATTACCCCAAATAACCCAAACATAACAAAACTACATTTTTACGTATTATGGTTAATTTTTAGCCATTTATGTGGTCTTTTTATACAAATAATCACTAATGGACAATTTTAACAATTTCATCGTATGTTCTTATTGAATTGTAATATAATTGTTATGGAGTCAGAGATGTCCATTTTTTCTGAAATAGGCATCCTATGCTACTTTTTGTTGAATACCTACAAAATTTTGATACATTTCTTCTAATTTTTCTCAAATCTCTATTTGTTTAAACAATTACAACTTTAAACAATGACCAACTATTACAATTAAATCGAAAAATACAGTGGGTTAAAAATAAAAGTTATTAGTATTATTTGATTTCTTAGACACTCCTCTTTAATCCCTAAGAATGTTGTCACGTTTGAATGAAACCCTGGAGAATGAGCTCCATTTTGTTTTATATCCAAAATTTGCCCATGTGAATCAAATAAGATTTTAGAGTGTCCGGAAGAACGTGTTAATATGTGAATTTTGAAAAATCCAATGCATTCGAAAACCATAAAAAAAGCATTTCAGATGTAAGAAAGTCGTAGAAGGCGTTCTCCGAAAAAAGTATCTTAAATGGACTTAACTTGTTCTTGCGCATAACAGCTCAATTGTGACAAGTCTGTAAATTGGTGCGATTAAACTTGCCATGAATGAATATCCTCTAACAAGTCCTCCACTACAGTTCCTCCTGATGGTTAGGATCCATCATCCACAACTGGTTCATTAAAAGTAGAAGGCTTCAATATAGAATCCTTCAACGTAGACAATTTTTATTCCATGTATGATAGTCAATTGTTGATTTTCAATGATAATAAATGACAATTTCCCAGATATTTCCATGTACTTTGTACTAAGATAGCTATGTCTTGTTTGTATAAGTTCTATATATATATATACGTAGAATATGCTTTCTGCTTTCTCTGGAATCGAGAAACCTTTGGTTCCCTGTTAGGTCGATTCTGGGTTGGAAGTTTTCTTTGAATAGATGAGTACTTAGGAATCCAGCCAATCGAAACTGCTCTTTCAATTCAGAGAGGTAATGATCATTCTTCTCGGTGTCCCCGGCATTTGATCTCGGCATTCCTTTCAAGAATCAGTCTCTGACTCTGCAGCAATACCATAATTTACCTCGTCAGCCAACTTCAATATCTTGATATTCAGCACATTGGATGTTTTCGTCTCACTTTCTGCGATTTTCTATTTTACAGACTAATTATTATCCAATAATCATAATAGATAAATAATAATCGCTAAGGGATTATATTGACCCTCAATAATAAATTTTGTAGAAATTGTTGATGTAAGTTGTTGGCTTTAGGGTCAAGTGAATTGAAACTAATTAAGTTGTTT
>JAAAKG020132905.1:0-14353 GCA_010014905.2 Druon quercuslanigerum
AAAAATTTAAAAATCGGCCTCGACAGTTTTCTTAAGAATTCATAGTTGAATTTTTTCAAAAAAATTAATTGAAAATCAATTAAGAATTGGGACCTACAGGTTATTTTGAACATCGTTTTTTCATTTCGCCCCACTGTGAGACGTGAAAGCTTAGAGTCTCCCGCGTTGAACAACTTTTATATTGTTGTTCTAAAAAAAATTTCGCGCTAGCGCTGATGTAAAGCGTGTCAAAACATAAGGTTTTGGAGGCACTTTCTTTTGGCCTCGATTTAGGAGACTTCCCTAAACAAGCTGGAAGTCTTAAGAAATTTAAAAAAATTTACAGACGCGTTTCATTCTAGGCACCTCAAGGAGCTTCTGTGAATTTTTTCAGATTTTTTAAGACTTTCAGCTCGTGTTGAGAAGTCTCGAAAGTCGAGGTTAAAAGAAAGTGCCTCCAAAACCTAGTTTTTTTACACGTTTTACATCAGTGCTAGCGTCAAAATTTTGTTAGAACAGCAATATACAAATTGTTTAACGCAGGAGACTTAAAGCTTTCACGTCTACCTGGCTAGAATTTTCTGAGATTTTTTTTGAGCGAGTGGTGAGCGTTCAAAGACAGGCTCGCGTACTTTTGACGACGACTTTAAATGATAGTGATACCTGAAGTCTAAACGGACATCCGAACTATCAGATTTTATATTTTAAGCTTTAAAAATTGCAATCGTATAAAAAAGAATGAAATTATTAATTTTCATATTTTGATGGATTTAATTTTTTTATGTATTCAGAAATCATAACCGTTTCTGTAAATTGTTCCAAATTTTTGTTTGGTAATCCTCCGTAGATAACACATGTTTACTCCTGTATACTTAACAAAAAATTTTAAAACCTACCTCATAAAAACAGAATTGTTAATTTCTGGGAAATGTCTGAAGTAAAATATTATTTAAAAATTATTTATTGTATTTTTGATATCTTGAATTTGAAAAAAACTTAAAAGTTACATTTAGAATTGAGAAATTTTAAATTGTTTAATTTTGTGTGAATAAATTGTTATCATCATAATCAAATGTATTTATGAAAAAATAGAGTGGTAATTTTTCAGGATATTTTGAATTAGGATTTTTTAATTCTAAATTTCGGTATTATGTAGAAAATTTGTAAAACTTAAATTTACAACTAATAAATTAGTGTACAATTTGATGACATCACTTTGGCTGACGTTGAATTATTCTAAATTGGAGGAAAAGGCTTACGTGACAGATACGTGAAACGAATGAAACCTAATTATATTTAAAGGGTTCTCTTTTTGACCAACGTCACCTAACCCAAAAAAAGATTCTTTTAAGGAAATATAAAATAAAAATTTTAAGTTACCTTGGAAACGGTAAAACGGAAAAATTATTAATAAATAATAATAGTGGTAATTTTAAATAAATTTAATACATTCTCAGCGTTACGGACAAACTTGAGAGATACGTGAAAACTTTCAAAATTTCAAAGATTTTCTAGAAGGCGATAAATTCATTCGGATTGAAAATTATTGAATGACGAATTATGATTAATTCGAATTGATTCGAATTGATAGTGCTATTAAAATTTTTCAAATATTCTACTGTGGAAATTTCCAAGAAATTATCAATTCTTTTTTATTGGGTAGGTTTTTAAATTGCTTGTTAAAATTACGAGCTCCTTAGATATTCGTTATCTATTATGGATCAGCAAATAAAAATCCGTGCCAATTTAAAAAGACGATTATTATTAACGGATACGTAAAAAAGATTGTAATCTGTTAAAACATTAAAATTCAGCAATCACGTTTATCGATCAATTTCAAATCAATTATAATTTTCAAGATCCTCCTGCGCTAATTTGACGTATAGTTTTTTGAAAATTTTCAACCATTTTTTTCCTGGAAATAACGATTTATCTTTTTCAAATTTATATTTAATCTTATAAATAAATTAGCTCATTACTAATTATAACAATCTTAGACTTTATTTATTTATATTTTAAATATATGATTATTCGTTAATATACTTCGGTTTGACATCCTATAAAATTGCTTTTCAAGAAAATGCTTTGTAATGAATTTAAAAATAATAATATTGCGTTGTAGATTAAAATAAGTAAATTTTTAATACTTAAATTTTATAGGAAGTTTTGAGTTGTTTTATTTCTGAAGCTTCCAATTCAAAATATTATAATTCTCTTACGTTTTCTTGGAACTTTCGTAGTTCATAAAGTATGGAATTTACGGAATTCAAGGAATTCACAGAATTCAAGGAATTCACAGAATTCAAGGAATTCACAGAATTTAAGGAATTCACAGAATTCACAGAATTCACAGAATTCAAGGAATTCACAGAATTCATGTAATTTACAGAATTCATGTAATTTACAGAATTAAAGGAATTCACAGAATTCATGGAATTTAAAGAATTCATGGAATTCACAGAATTCATGGAATTCACAGAATTCATGGAATTCATGGAATTCACAGAATTCATGGAATTCACAGAATTCATGGAATTCACAGAATTCATGGAATTCACCGAATTCAAGGGATTCACAGAAATCAAGGAATTTACAGAAATCAAGGAATTCACGGAATTCAAGGAATTCACTGAATTCAAGGAATTCACAGAATACAAGGAATTCACAGAATACAAGGAATTCATAAAGTTCAAGGAATTCAAAGAATTCAAGGAATTAATAAAATTTAAGGAATTCATTGAATTTAAGGAACTCAAAGAATTCACGGAATTCGTGAAATTTAAATAATTCAGAGAATTCAATAAATTGACGAAATTTACAAGATTCAATAAATTCACGGAGTTAGCGTAATTTACGGAATTAATTAAATTCACGGAATTATAAAAAATCATGTAATTTTTGAAATTCGTGTAAATTACGGAATTCGAGAAAATCAGGGAATCAACCGAATTCACGGAATTCACGGAATTCAAGGAATGTACGGAATGCAAAGAATTGACTGAATTCAGGGAATTCATAAAGTTCAAGAAATTCACGGAATTCAAGGACTTTACGGAATTTAGGGAATTCAAAGAATTTACAGAATTCGAGCAATTCAAGAAATTTACGGAATTCAAGCAATTCAAGTAATTTAAGAAATTCAAGCAATTTAAGGAATTTAACTAATTGATCAGATCTTGGAAATTTCTGTATTTAAATATTCAAAGTCAAAGAATTCACGAATCCAAGCAAGTCACAGAACTCGAGAAATTTTCGGTATGCACGGAATAAAAGAAATTCCCAGAATTTAAAGAATTTATGGAATTAATAGAATTCACAGAATACAAGGAATTCAAGGAATTCATGGAATTTAAATAATTCAAAGAGTTCAATAAATTGACAAAATTTAAGAAATTATACAAATTCACGGAATTCACGTAATTTATGGAATTCAGTAAATTCGCCGAATTCACGGAATTAAAAAAAATCATGAAATTTACGGAATTCAAGAAATTAGGGAATTAACCATATTCAAGGAATTTCGGAATACTAGAAATTCACGGAATTCACGAAAATCACGGATTTCACGGAATTCAAGGAATTTACGGAATCCAAAGTTTTCACTAAACTCCAGGAAATCATGAAATTCAAGAAATTCACGGAATTAAATGAATTTATAAAATCCCTTCAATGCTTTGAATTCAGTAAATGCCTTGAATGCCTTGAATTTCTTCAATTCCATGAATTCCACGAATTACATGAATCCCATGAATTCCGTAATTCCCTTGAATTCTGCGAATTCAATGAATTTCATAAATCAAGCTTATTCTCTGAATTCCGTATATTCCATGGATTTCCTAAATTCCATAAATTCGAATAATTCTGTTTATTCCACAAATACAGCGAATTCCGTGATTGTACTGAATTCCTTGAATTCTGCATTTTTATTGAATCCCTTGAATTTCGTCAATTCCGTAAATTTCATACAATCGGGGATTTTCTTCTGTTCCATGAATTCCATTAATTTCGTGAATTTCATTAATGCCATAAATTTCGCGAATTTCTTGAATTCCGGCGAATTCCGTGATTTTAATAAGTAGTGTGGATTACTTCAATTCTATGAATTCTGTGATTTCTTTGAATTTCATGAATTCCTTGAATCAAGCGTGTTCCGTGAATTCCGTATACATAAAGAATTCCGTATATTTAATGAATTTCGCGAATTACATAAATTCTATGAATTCCGTTTATCCCGCAATTACAGTGAATTTCGTGAATGCACTAAATTCCGTGATTTTATTGAACTCCTTGATTTCATTGAATTCCTTGAATTTCATCAATTACAGGAAATCCGCAAATTACATGAATCCCTTAAATTCCAAAAATTCAGTAAATTCCATTAATCAAGCGCATTCTGTGAATTCTGTATATTCCATAAATTTCGTGAATTCCATAAATTTGACGAATTCCGTTTATTCCGCAAATACAATGAATTCCGCGCTTTCCCTCAATTCCTTGCATTCCGCTATTTCATTGGATTTCTTGAATTTCACCATTTTCGTGAATTCTATACATTCCGTGAATTCTTTCTATTTCGTGAATTTCGCGCATTACTTGAATGCCATTAATTCCATAAATTTTATGAATGCCGACAATTTCGCGAATTCCTTGAATTCCGTGAATCCGTCGAATTCCGTCATTTTCATAAATTGTGTGAATTTCTTGAATTTTTTCAATTCCATGAATTCTGCGATTTCTTTGAATTCCGCAAATTCCATGAATTTCATGAGTAAGCATTTTCCATGAATTCCGTATATTTCATGAATTCCGTGATTGCACTGAATTCCTTAAATTTGTTGATTTCATTGAATTTATTGAATTTCATCAATTCCACAAATTCCGCGAATCAAATGAATCCCATGAATTCCTTGATTTCCTTGAATTCCGCAAATTCAGTAAATTTCATAAATCAAGCGTATTTTGTTAATTTCGTATATTCCATGAATTTCGTGAATTCCATACATTCGACGAATTCCGTTTATCCTGCAAGTACAGTGATTTCCGTGATTGCACAGAATTTCATACATTCGGTAAATTTCTTCTGTTCCATGAATTCCGCGAATTCCTTGTATTCCATTATTTCCCTAAATTTCATGAACGCCATAAATTTCGCGAATTCCTTGAATTCCGTGAGTTCATTAAATTCCTTCAATTTCATAAATTCCATGAAATCCGCGAATTACATGAATCCCATGAATTCCGCGATTTTCCTGCCTTCCGCAAATTCAGTAAATTTAATAATTCAAGCGCCTTCTGTGAATTCAGTATATTCCGCAAATACAGTGAATTCCGTGATTGCACTCAATTCCTTGAATACCGCGATTTCATTGAATTACTTGAATTCCATCAATTCCGAGAACTCCATACATGCCGCGAATTCCTTGAATTCCATTAATTCCGTAGATTTCATGACTGCCATAAATTTCGCGAATTCCTTTATTTCCGTGAATCCGGCGAATTCCGTGATTTTAATAAATTCTGTGAATTCCTTGAAATTTTTCAATTCCATGAATTCTGCGATTTCCTTGAATTTCGTGAATTCCATAAATTCGACTAATTCCGTTTAATTTGCAATGAGAGTGAATTCCGTGAATGCACTAAATTCCTTGAATTCCGTGATTTAATTGAATTCCTTGAATTTCAACAATTCCGTGAATTTCTTGAACTTCATAAACTCCGTGAATTCCATATTTTCTATGAATCCCCTAAACTTCGTGAATTGACTGAATTCCATGAATTCCACGAATTCCGTGCTTTCTGTGAATTCCTTGCATTCCACTTTCATTTATTTATTTTATTTTATTATTTATTTATTTTTATTTTAAATTCCAGTCTTATGTATCTAAATTATTATCAATCATAGAATTTTATGGCAGTGCTTTGGCTAACTTTAAATTATTCTAAATTAAAGAAAAGCCTTGTTAAACATAAAGCTGAATCAACAAAAATATAATTCAGCCCAAGGATTGTTTTTTATTTTTCGTAGTATATATTAATCAATGTTCTTACTTGAATTTAAAGCCACAAAAATGTATTTAAACTAATAAAATAAAAAGCTTTGATTGATAAAAATTTAGACCTAAAAATATTTCACTCTGGAAATTTCTAACAAGTGATAAAATCCTACTTTCATTCGGCAGGTTTTAAAATTGTGCTGTAAGAACTTTTCTATTTTTTTTTAAATGTCGGATGCGTAAAAAAATTAGCTTACTTAAAAATGAAAAAGTTAACAAAATAGTAGATTTTACACAAACACTTTTCTACTTTGTTATCAGAGAAACGTTTTGTAAGACCAAATATGACAAAACTGTGTAAATACTTCTAGTTTTTTACATTCTGAATAAATATGACATAAGACATTAATTTTTGTTTTCCCTTCTTCTATTTTGCAATCTACAATAACAGATATTTGTATTGTATAAAAATTCTTAAGGCTCTATGATTAAGAAATATGGCAAATATAAAAAATTGTGAAATCTGTGCAGATCATTTTTCGTCTTTCCACTTAATTTATTCGAAGAATTATTCAGACTTGTTATCAGATAAAAGTCACTAAAGTCACTGTACATAGTAGTAATTTATTAAACCACGTTCAGACAAAACCCTTGGAAAAATCAGTTTATTATGCTCTGTATTATTGAATACTTAAAAAAAATGAAGACGATAACTAGCGCTCTACTCCTCGCATTACTGGGCTTCTTTTGCTTTAAAAGTAAGTGTGTGCCTTTGCAACCGGCGACTTTCCAAAATTTTTTTTGTGAAGCTTCGAGCATCTACGATAAAACACAAAATAATAAAAAATAGTGAATTCTTTGTTATTTTTTACTGGATCAATTTTCTAATAGACAGAAAAGAATGCTTTAAAATAAAGATACTAACAAATTAATATTTTTTTATTTTGATTGATAAAAGGGATTTTTCCGATACTTTTGTTCCTAAAAATTCCTGGTCAAATCGGCCCCAAGCCTATTATGCCCCGCAATTTCCTCAATAAGGAATTTGGTGCGGCATCGGTCTAAAAAAAGAAATTTGAATTTTGTTAAGTCTATACAGTGAAACTCTTTTATAGCGCCGATTTCAGGGATGGCGGAAGGTAGAAATCAACTCATGATACCCCGCTTCGCTTTTGTTTTTTCAAGCCTGAGTGCTCGCCTGAGTGGTAACCGCAGACCCCCAGCACCCCGCGCAGCGCCTGTTGCACCAACCTGCGGCGCGGCGTCAATTCTCAGAAGGGCTAAAGAAGGGAGGGCTATTGAAGAGTTTAATTGTATTTTTCGATCACTCTTGTGCGACATAGTTTTTGAAAAGGCTTTCTACGAAAATTGTTTAAATGTCGATTTTTTTTTCCAACAAAATTAGGTGCAGCTGGAATGATGACTTCTATACACGATAAGGTTATATTAAGACTCTGGGACGGCTATGTTTTTCAAACGGGACTCATGGCCTTTGTAGAAGATCCCGACTGGATGAAACCGCAGAATCCTCAACCTATTCATGAACAGTATTTCATTTTTATACATACGGCACTGAGTGTGAATTTTATGACAAGGCCTATTGGACAGCTATATCAACGTAGTGGTAATAATAGTTTTGGACATTTACCAAAGGAAGCGGAAACAATAATTGCAGAAAAAAAGCTTTACGCCAACTTTTTCCAACCTTACAATGTCAGTAATCCACATCGCATTCCAAGATCAGGCCACTGGAAACGTGAGGGACATGGTGATGGCCGTATATACGTAGCAATAAAAGGAACCCGAGTAGTTGAGTGGGCAACATTAAACATAGAAACTAATCCACATTCATAGGAAAAAAGAGAATTTTAATTTCGGGTAAAGATTAGGATACAATCGCGTTGAAGATCACTTTTAAAGATCCGCAAGGGATGTGTCAACTTTTCTCAAATGTTAACTATGATTTGATAAATAATTTATAAGATTCTTGTACTCAATTTACGTTTATCTTCGGATATGAAAAAAAGCTTCAGGACTCGGATTTAAAAATCGCGCGCTTTTCAGGTTTTCGAGTTCCATTATGCTTGGACCAATAAAAAATCTCTATAGTGATGACTAAGCTCTCAAGTTATCCTTGAGTAGGACTTGTCGGACCAGGACGAATCGGGTCTCCATTTTTCAACCGGCGAGTCGCGTAAAAAGTGTATGTGAAGGTTGACAAAATATTCTAATAATAAAATAAATTAATTAAAATCCTCACATGCGTATGCAATCTTATAAATAAATAAACTTATCATTCAATAATCTACGAATTTCTTCATTCATTTATCCTTGAAATTTTTTATCCTGGTAAATTTTTTTACTCTTTTGATGTTAGAAACAAAATGTGAATTTTAAAATCCTAATTTGAAATATTTTATTTTTAATCGAAGTTAGGAATTGTCTAGTTTTTAAGTCTTCTAATTCAAAATTATATAATTTTAAAATTTTTTCCAAACTTTTTTTATGAAAAAAATATTTTTTTTAAACATAATGTCTTGAGAATTTTAATCGCTTCAGGGATGAAAATTTTTTACGTATTTAAATATCATCAATACCTCCATAAATTCGTACAGATTTTTGTTTGCTGATAGTAGATATCGAGTTTCTGAGGTTCTCGTCATTTTAACAAACAATTTAAAAACTTAACAAATATAAAGAGAATTGATTATATCTTGGAAATTTCCACAGTAAAATATTTTTAAATTTGTAATACCTAAATTGCTCGTTTGAAAAAAATTATTTTAATAAATTGTAAAATCAAAATTAAACAATTTCCAACTAAGGACATCCAGAATTTAAGAGATTGTAAAAAAATCAATTTTTCAATTTCAATTGAAATTTTCCATGTTACTATTTAAAAAATGTTGCGACCAATTTAAAATAATATTATATACTATTTTCAACCAATTAAATTTAGAATTATTACAGAAATGAACTATTGTTAGAATCTTTATTTAAACACTATTTAATATTTTTCGCAATTTTTCATTTATTCATTCATTTATGGTAAGTGCAGAAATCAATTACACAGCCACAAAAAAAATCTTTTTCTTGATCTGGAGGTCAGACCATGTTGACTATAAGTTTTTGGGGTCGCCGAATCTGAATCTGAGGTCTAAAATATCCCAGAATGCCCGGCTTTCGACATAACCTTCAAAATACTTCGTAATCTAAGCTATTTAACGCTGTGAGGTTTCGACTATAGCATAAGTTCTGGGGTTATCTTGGACCTCGGATGCGGATTCAGCGACCCCCAAAAAATGTAACAAATATGGTCTGACTCCGAGACTCGAAAAAATTGCAATTAGTTACTTTTGAGGTTATGTCAGAACTATGACGTGCTGGAGATTTTTGGACTTTGGATTCGGAATAAGCGACCCTACAAACATATAATAAATATGGTCTGACCCCGGGACACGAAAAAAATTGCATGAGATTTATTTTAAAGTTTTTTCAAAACTGTGACGTGCTGGGGTTTTTTAATTTCTTATTCAGATTCAGCGACCCAAAACATGTAATACACGTGATTTGACCTCCAGACTGAGAAAAAGATACTCGAAAAAAATAGTTATGAAATTTTTTTGAGGTTATTTCAGAATCCTGACGTGCTGGAGATTTTTGGACTTTGGATTTGGAATGAGCGACCCTACAAACATATAAAAAATACAGTCTGACCACCGGAATCGAAAGGAATTGCATGAGATTTTTTTGTAGTTATGTGAAAACTGTGACGTTCTGGGGTTTTTTAATTTCGTATGCAGATTCAGCGACCCAAAAACATATAATACACGTGATTTCACCTCCAGAAGGGGAAAAAGATACTCGAAAAAAATAGTTATGAGATTTTTTTTAAGGTTATTTCAGAATCCTGACGTGCTCGAGTTTTTGGGACTTTGGATTTAGATTCAGCAACCACAAAAATATATAATAAATATGGTCTGACCCCGGGAATAGAAAAAAATTGCATGAGATTTTTTGAGATTTTTTCAGAATCATGGCGTACAGTGATTTTTAAATTTTGGATTCAGATTCAGCAACCACAAAAATATATAATAAATATGGTCTGACCCCGGGAATAGAAAAAAATTGCATGAGATTTTTTGAGGTTTTTTCAGAACCATGGCATACTGTGATTTTTTAATTTTGGATTCAGATTCAGGGACCCCAAAAACATATAATAAACGCGCTTTATCCTTAAGACCCAGAAAAAGATACTCGAATAAAATATTTATGAGATTTTTTTGAGGTTATGACATAATTGTGACGTGCTGGGGGTTTTTAATCTCGGATTTAAATTCAACGAACCCAAAAACATATAATAAACATAATTTGACCTCTAGACCCGAAAAAAGATACTCGAAAACAATAACTATGAGATATTTTGGAGGTTATTTCAAAATCCTTACGTGCTAGAGTTTTTTGGACTTTGGATTCAGATTCAGTGACCACAACAACGTATAATAAATATGCTCAGACCCCGGAAATAGAAAAAAATTTCATGAGAGTTTTTTGAGGTTTTTTCAGAACCATGGCGTACTGTGGTTCTTAAATTTTGGATTTAGATTCAGTGACCCCAAAAACATATAATAAACATGCTTTGACCTCTAGACCCAGAAAAAAATACTCGAATAAAATATTTATGAGATTTTTTTGAGATTATGTCTCAACCATGACGTGCTGGGGGTTTTTAATCCCGGATTCAGATTCAGCGACTCCAAAAACATATAATAAACATGATTTGACCTTCAGACCCGGAAAAAGATACTCGAAGACAACAACTATAAGATTTTGTTGAGGTTATTTCAGAATCGGGACGTGCTGGAGATTTTTGGACCTCGGATTCGGAATAAGCGACCCTAGAAACATATAATAAATATGGTCTGACCCCGGGACTCGAAAGGAATTGCATCAGATTTTTTTTGAAGTAATGTCAAAACCGTGACGTGCTTGGGTTTTTAAATTTTGCTTTCAGATTCAGCGACCATAAAAACATATAATAAATATGTTCTGACCACGGGACACGAAAAAAATTGCATGAGATTTTTTAAAAGTTTTTTCAGAACCATGAAGTGCTGTGGGTTTTAAATTTTGTATTCAGATTCAGCGACCACAAAAACATATATTAAACATGCTTTGACCTCTAGACCCAGAAAACGATACTCGAAAAAAATAGTTATGAGATTTTTTTTAGGTCATGTCAGAACCATGACGGTCTGTGGTTTTTGAACCTCGGATTCCGATCCAGCGACCCCATAAACATATAGTAAACATAGTCTGACCAGTAGTTCAGGAAAAAGATTTTTTTGTGTGGCTGTGTTATCGTTCATTAAATGCATGAGCAATTTTTCATTTAAAATATAAAAAATAATGCAAATTTCAAATTTAAAAATTTGTAACAGTGGAAATTTCGGAAGGACGATCAATACGGTTTTTATTGGGTAGGTTTTAAAATTATTTGTTGAAATCAGGAGCTTATTATTCATTCCTTATCTACTATTGATCAGCAAACAAATGTCTGTACCAATATATGAACGCAGTTACAATATACTGTTACGTAAAAAAAGATTGGCACCCGTAAAAATATTTATATTACAAAAAAAATATTTTCTTTAAAAATACTTTTCTAACGTGCAATCCCAAGGCGATCTCATGTACCTTTTAAAGCTTAAAGTCGAAAATATTTGTTACCAGGACTTCCGATTTTTAATTTTAATTTTTAATTTTAATTAAATTTTATGTAATGAATCTCTTTGTAAAGTTGTAGACCTTGCAAAACCGAATATTTTTGGGAAACAGAATAAAATTTTGAAAAGAAAACTTTAAAAAAGTTATTTTTCAGTTCTTTATCGCAAATATAAAAAAATTATGAGATATGCGAAAAACAATCTGGCTCCTTCCACTTAATTTATTTGCAGAATAAATAAACCGTGTTATTCGGCAGAAGCTATTTAAGTACTTTATATATCAGTCGTTAATCGAGTCTCGCTCAGCTAAAACCCTTGGAAAATAATTTTACTATCCTGTATTATAGCGGTTACTTTGAAAAAATGAAAATAATAACTGGCGCTCTACTTTTCGGCTTTTTTTTCTTTGAAAGTAAGTATGATAAATTATTATTATTATAATTTTCGCAAATATTGAAAATCATGAAATTAAAAAAATTGAAAGCTGTAAAAATTTAGAAAATTTTTATTGAAATAAGTTAAAAAACAAAATTTGTAATGTTCATATTTTGATAAATTAAAATTTGTTTAAGTGTCTGCAAATCATAAAAGTCTGTATGAATTATTACATTTTTTTATTTATTAACCCGTCGTAGATAAGACACGTCTTAAAGACGCCTTATCTCAGCAAACAATTTTACTTATAAATCCTACAGAATAAAAAAAATCTGCTTTCTTCGAATATTCCACAGGAAAATGTTGTTAAATCTTTAATCACCATATTCTTGATAACTTACGTTTCTTGGGTCAAAGATTTTTTTAAATTCTAAATCTCTAATTCTTAATTCTCTTTTTTTTTAATAATTTTTTAAAAATCCAAATTGGTGGGCAGTCAAATTCAAAAAATTATTTTAGATTTAATTTTTTCAAAAACATAATCTGGAACGCATAATCTTAAACTATTTTTGGTTCCTATAGCTATAGAATTTTTAACAAAACAAAAAAAAGAATTTGCTGAATTTTTAACTGAAAAAGAAAATGTTCTGACCAAAAGGGATAACTCTTAAACAAAGTTATTCAATCTTCAACAAAATAAAAAATTTTTTGTCTGTACGAAAATTTTATAAATGTTGATTATTTTTTCTATCAAAATTAGATGCAGCTGGAATGATGAATTCTTTTAAAGATAGGGTTGTGTTAAAAATGTGGAGTGCCACAACTTTTGAAGAGGAACTTAGGGAAACTGCAGTTGAACCCGCATGGATGAGACCGCAGCATCCTCATCCTATTGGAGAACACTATTCCGTTTATATACAACATTCATTCGGCTGGAACTTAATTTCTAATCCTTTTGGACAGACACATGTATTTAATAGTGAAAATAGTCTCCAAGCTTTTCCAAGGGAAGCTTTGGTAAAACTGGCACTTAAAACTAACTATCTAAATTTTCATGCGGAATTTTTTGAACTTTACAATGTCAGTCGTCCACATCCGACTCCACAACGCAGTCAATTAAAACTCCACGGCCTTAATCTGAGCCCTGGCCGGATTTACGTACTGATAAAAGGAACCAAATTAGTGTATTCTTCGACTTTAAAGGAAAAACCGTAATTCAGTAGGACTCGTCGTCTCGGAATACTTAAAAATATCCAAATTTTATAATTCTGTAATTGCGATGCTTCAGAATTAAAATTTCTTGAATTTGGAAGATCAAGAATTGAAAACTTGAAGATTTTTTTCACGATTTGAGTATTGTTACTAATGACTATTTAAACATCAATAATTTTCGATTTTAGCTCTTCTATTTCTACAACATTGAATTTGGAGTATTTAGGATTAAAGTATTTGTTATTTTCGTAATTTACAATTAAAAGTTATGCAGTTGAACCCGCATGGATGAGACCGCCGAATCGTCATTCTATTAAACAAAACTATTCCGTTTATATAGAACATTCATTCGACTGGAATTTAATTTCTGATACTTTTGGGCAGACACATGTTTTTAATATTAAAAAAAGTCTCCAAGCTTTTCCAAGAAGAGCTACGGTAAAACTTGCACTTAAAACTAACTATATAAATTTTCAAGTGGAATTTTTCGAACTTTACAATGTTAGTCGTCCACATCCAACTCCACAACGCAGCCAATTGAAACTCCACGGCCTTTTGTGCGACTTTAAACAAGAAATCGTAATTCAGTACACTGAACAAATTTTAGGAAAGCAGCTGTCTTCTTAGTGGCAACGCAGCGCCATTACGGCGGTTGGTGCAACAGCCAGACCAGATTTAAGTAAGCTATAGTACCAAACGCGCGAGCAGATCCTATCCTGTGTGTTGGGAACGCAGCAGTCCCACAAAAGAGAATGAAATTGCCCCACGGCTCCAGAAATAGATTTTTGCAAACAAATTAAGCCGCAGGTGGCAGTTGAGTTTTGTGATCGTGTAAACAATAAAGTACCCTAGCATTCAATAGTAGTCAATGTCTAAACAAAAATATAATAAAGCGCGAAACTCGGCGTGGGGATACCGTGCGCCCGCCAGAAAAGAGCGTTACAGTACCAACCATGATCCAATAAATACATGGTCTAGCCACGCGCAAGTAAAAAAAAACTGAGCCAATAAGAATCTTGCCGCATAATTTCTCCATCTTGGATAAGTAACGCGGCAAATGTAAGTGAT
>JAAAKG020132906.1:0-14352 GCA_010014905.2 Druon quercuslanigerum
TTATTAAGATTTAATATAGATTATGCAAAACTAATTATTTAGTCATATGGTTGTAACAAATTGTATTTTAAATAAAACATATACTGCCTTGGACATATTTTTTCCAGTAGAAATAGATTTTAGAATTTATTTTACAAAAAATTAAAATTAGCAACAATTTTATTAAACAAATTGTTTAAACAAATTCATTTTGCCAAACTAATAGCAAATTTAAAATCAGCTATGCCTTAAGCAACTTAAAGTCTATATGTTTTATCTACTTTATGCCCTGAAATCTTATATTCACGAATTCAAGTTCAAAAAAAACTTGAATTCGCCGTATTTTGTGTAAAAAAATGTTTAAACAAATTATTCTTAAAAATTTGTCTTTGTGAGTCTCTTTGTAATTCAATTACAAAAATTTTTAGCCTAATTTTGTTTGATTTGGTTCAGATTTGCGACCTGTAGGTGGTTTTCAACGAAATTATTGCTATATCCCCAATGTGCGACGTTCGTCTGATGGCGACTGTCCTCGTGTTGTTCCTCGTGGGAGGCCTTCTCTTGATTTGTCTCTTTCTTTTGCCTTACTTTATTCTCCAAATTCCCCGGTCAGGTCCTCTAAAGATACCGAGTCTTCTCTTCGTGCCAGGAGCAGGTCTCCTCCTGCCATGCGTCCAAGTTTCATCCTGCGTGGACATACAATTGAACAACTTAGATCTTTCCGGCTTATTCCCCACATAAATTTGACCCGACAATTTAAAATTCAAAGATACTTTTTTCCTCAACATCTTCTAATTCTAACGATAGAAACATTTCAGATTTTTGGTTCTTATTAAAAGAAGTTCACACAGTATTATCAACGTCCAATGATGAAGTCGTTGCAATATTGGCGCAACATTACACATTCCTTCGCGGGATATACATAAGAAGAGGAGGCGATGCAAGACGAGTGAAAATGAAGATGTACAGCAGCAAGGTTGAAGAGCTGACCCCAAAAGAAATCTAAGAAACTTCCTTAGGTCAAGAAAATCCAATCTTAAGGAATTTTCAAACAATAATGGTAGACCAATTTCAGCGACGAATTTAGACGGCAAGTAACTGATAATTGAGAGGTCGCATCATGTAACCATCTCACAATTTTTGACATAGTGTTTATCGACGAAAAATATTTTTTATATTTTAAAACAAAAAAAATGTTTCAAGAAAGTAACATATAGACGAACTTTTAACAAAATCCTATTTATGCCTTAAGATTCTTTAACGGCTTTAACGATTATATTTTCATTACGAAAGTCGCACTTCGCGCGCGATAATTTGTACTAACTAAAAATAACGCTTCAAAGTTACAGATCTCTTAAAAACAAAAATTGCATATTTTTAAAAATGATTTAACTCTTTGAACTTTTGTCTAATTAAGAAATTTCATAAGAATAGTTTCAAAATACGTATATTTGATATCTAGTGTAAATTTAAACTGATATTTTTAACGAATTAAATATTTTTTATTAGAATAATTCGCATTTGTTTTTTCCGTGTACGAGGAAACCCGACAAAAATTCTAAAACTAAGATAGTTTCTAAGTATGTGTGATATCTAGTAATAAATTTAAATGAAACCTAATCTATCAGAAAAATATTTGTTTCGTTTTTTCTCAACATTTTCAAAATTTTCAAAAGTAAATAACTTATATAATTTTCATCGAAATTGACAATTTCATTCGGATAATTTGCAAACCTTCTACAAGTCTATTAAAAAAGTTGACAACGTTTTTTAAACGTTGAATAACCAAACATTTCAAATTTTAAAAATAATCAACATTTTTAATTTTGGTTGGAAATATCTGCTTAACGAACTCAACCTTCATTTTGAGAAGCTTAAGAAGTGTGTGAAAGCCTGACTCTATTGGACAGATCCTTTAAAAGTTATCGTGGCTAAGACATTTAGATAATCATACATACAGACAGACATACAGACACCTGCAAAATTTTATAATTTTCGGATTCTGTGAGTGCCAAAACGTAAAGATCCGTTAAAAAAGCAGAGAATGAAAATTTGGACAATTACATTACACTCTGACGAATGAGAATGTAAAAATTATGGAAAATTTATAGATTTTGCAAAACGGTTGAATAACTCTAACTCATTAAGATAACAAACAGTTGCCTGCTTTCGCACTTTGCGAAAATAATAATGTTAACTTTTTATTCAAAACTGCCGTCAATAATTATTATTTTGACATCAAAAAATTGATTTTTGTCATCGCACAGAAATTGTTTGATTTAACTAATAGAATAAGATTTTGTTTTTGAACAGAGGACTTCTGTGAAAAATTAAACCTTTTATTTTCAAATTGGAATTTTATGCAAAGAGCTGTAATCGCACTTGGAAAAGCGATTTTCAGACATGAAGCGGAATTTTTCATACAGAATTTTCTTTCTTATTCAGAAAAATGGAATTTCAAAAAAATTTTTCCTATATACGGGATACATAAATTTAACATTTCAACTATATTCGTCGCTTTAACGCAATATATTGTACAAATTGTGATATCAGTTTTAACGGCTCTTAGGCGATACATTTGTTTTTGGAAATCACGCTAATCAAATTTATAAAAGTGCGCAGAAGGAATTTTGCGCTTCTTATTCAAAAGATAGCAAACAAAAGCGATAGTATATAATATGATGATAAACTGGAATATTCCACAGTGAAATTTTTGGATTAACTCTTCATAATATAATAAGCGCCTTTTTCTTTTATCAGAAAACATGAAAATTGCTACTTCTCTTGGCTTATATTTAGCGGTTATCCTCAGTTCTATTGGTAAATATAATAAAATAATATTATTATTGATCCGGGATTTGTACCATATGTGCTTGTTAACATATGGCACACTCCAACAGTCTTTCATAAATTACTTAATACAATTTGGGATTTTTTGGGGTTTAATGAAACCTGAGTATTTCTTATTAAAAGGGGCCCGGTAAATCTTCTTTAGGAAAAACAGTTCACAATATTTATGGTTTATTTATATTTATATTCTATATATGTATATCAAGCTTCTTCCTTGAGCAGGCATTTACTTTGCGCTACGCACTCAAACTTTGTATTTCTTCCGAATTTGTGACCAGAAATTTAAAAATTAAGGGTAAAATAATTGCCCACTGGAGTTTAGTGATTAGGAATTTTTTTAACAGAAATCCTTTAGGATTAATCATCACGTATCTCGTGCTGTGTATTTGATATTCTCCCAAATATTAACTTATCTACATCAGGCTCAACGCCTCCATATGAAACGTATATTATATTTATTTAAGTACCTCGGCCTGCGATTGCTTATTCAGATGTTTCGAAATATAGTAAAACTTGTATTTATCATGACTTCTTAATTTTTTTTTTTATTTTTCCACAAATTTGATTCTTAGCTACACTGAAATATGCTTCAATTTAATAAACTTATATCATCATAAATTATGATACGCAAAGATATTGAAACAAACGTATTTTTATTGCCTTGTTTTCTAATTATTTTATCTTTTCAACTTTCATCCTTTAATTTTTTGTTAATGCCATGTTTCGTTTACCAACAAATTTAAGATTTTAATTTTTAATTTTGTATTTTCCGACTAAGGAAATCAACGCATGATATAAAAAATAATTCTAACTAAACTTCTAGATTCCGGTTGAAAATGGCAATTTTTTTTATTGGACGTTCCCGGTGCTTGTCAATAATAGAACAATTGTTGTAATCGCCGACGTTTTATAGATTTACATTATATAGAAACGTTCCATCATGATGTAATAAACAAAAAAAAATTTTTTTAAATAGAAACAATATTTTAACAAAAAAATTTTCTCCTAAGACTATTTTTGTTAATAATATAAACAAATTCAATAAACAAATGCATTCTTCAACTATTTGTCGTCAGAACAATTGGTTTTTTTCAATGTAAGTCCTTTTAATTGGAAACTTTATGATAATTTAAGCAACATTTATCACTATTTAATCAATTTTATTTCTTTTAAATAAATTTAATAAACAAATGCTTTCTTTGGGTATTTATCGACGGAAAAACTCTTTTCTTCAATGTCAGTCCTTTGAATTGGGAAATGCACAATAATTTCAGTGACGCTCATAATTAGTTGATTATTGTTATGTTCTTATCAAAGAAATTTAATCAAAAAAATACATTTTTCGGGCATATGCCGACGTAAAAACTCTTTTTTTGAAATGATCGTGGAAAGAGAAGCTTTGTCAGAAGTAAATAAAAATATGGTTCACAGTTAAAAAAACCAAAAATTAAATTCATCCAGCGATAATTTCTTGTATCAAATCACACCTGAATACTACGTTTATAAGAAAACTAATCAGCTCAACAAAAGCTTGTGTTGTTTCCGTTGCTTAACTTTAGATCAATGAGACCGTCATTTGTTTCGCTAAAGAGCTAAAAAATAAAGACCAGCCACCATTAAACTTGAATGCTGTAAGTCGAAAGAACTTTGCACGAGCTGCTGATTTCAATCTATTTAATTAATAGGACCTATTTAATCACAGAAAATGATACTAGTTCAAGATTTTCGGACAGAAACACATTTTCATTGTTTGTTTATTATATCATGATGAAATTTTTTTATATAACGTAAATCTATAAAGCGTCGGCGATTGCAAAAACTTTCCTATTATTGACGAGCACTGGAAACGCCAAATAGAACAAATGGCAATTTTTCAGCCGGCATTGTATTTTGAAGCAAAAAATGTACTCTTTCCTAACTGTATGCCGTCGCTTTTGAATGACCCATTTTCTTTCTAAAAAATATTCCATTAGAGAAAAGAAAAGGAAAACTGCATTTAGTGTTTAAATGGCTTCTTTTGACTTCGGAAAAGAAGGAGAAGAAACAAGGAAAATTAAATATCTGTTTCTTGTTGCAGAGTTAAGCATGCAGTCTCGGCGTACACCTAATAGCGACAATTCTGAAGTCTCTCGTGGCAGGCCTTCTCTTAATTTGTCTCTTTCTCTTGCTTTACCCCATTCGCCAAGTTCTCCAGTTAGGTCCTCTTCAGTTGCTGAGTCTTCTCTTCGTGCCAGGTCTAGGTCTCCCCCTGGCATTTATTCTGACTTCAGCCTGCGTGGATTTACAATTGAACAACTTAGATGTCTTCGGCTTATTCCTAATACAAATCCAAGCCAGCGATTTAAAATTCAAGAATACATTTTTCCAAGCAGTAATCTAATTCTAACGAAAGAAAAATATCGGGTCTTTAGGCCCATATCGAACGAAAGACACTCAGTATTATCAACGTCTAGTGGTGAAATCTTTGCAATATTATCGCAAAATAATTTATTTTTGCGCGGAATATATGTAAAAAAACAACACGATAAAAGACGAGTAAAAATAAACATGTACAACCTCAAAGTGGAAGAGTTGACTACACAAGAAATGGAGGAATCACCAGTAGATAAAGATAAACCAATCACAAGAAATTTTCAAACAATGATAATAGAAGAATTTCACCAAAGACATTAAACGGCAATTAGCTGGTCATTGAGGGACCGCTCCCTATAACCATCTAGAGACTTGTCTCGTTTAACAGGAGGCGTTGGCTTCCGGATACTTTTCAAAAAAGATGCGAATTTCAGATTTAATTGTACATCAGGTTTGCCGCAAGACTTCCTTTTTTCTATTCATTGCCTTTCCTCGATTTTTTCCTTGAAAATTTTACCTTTTCCCTTACCATTAATACACACAAACCTCTTGTAGCATTTTTAGCAAATTCTCTTTTGTAGACAAAATAAAACCATTTTAAAATACAAGTTCGAATTGACTTATTTGTGTATACGTTTCTAGAGACTAATTTAGTCATTTCACTTAAATAATGAATCTGCAACGAAAACAATAAATCTTTAACAAACCAATTTAGTTCGTACCAAATAAAAACAAATTAAAAAAAAAGAGATTTAGGCTTGGTTATCAGGCTTTACAAGAAAACATTCTCCTAAAACAGGCAGTAAGGAAATTTCTCGCAAAGAGAGCAACGTTATTAAATTATTTTAAACAAAATTCATGCGCCTTAATGTTATATAATAAACATGATTTTGTTGTTCTGAAATTTTTGGAAATGCAAGTAAAAGTAATTAATTTTCATCAAAATACGTCAATTTTTAACTAAAAGGATGCCTTTTCTGGCAAAAAAATGAACTAATATCCAAAAATATGAATTATAAACCCGCAAATATTAGTTTTAAACTAAATAGAGGAATTGTCACCAACAAAATTTATTCAAGATCTAAGCTTATGGTGAGATGGACTGCGAGACTGCAATGACACAAATTAACGATTGTTCGATTGAGTGTGCTAGTCTTTGTCTTGAGAGTGACAACACGAACAAGGCCATCCTTTCCAGGATGAAGCTGTAGAACCCGACCCATAGGCCATTAAGTGGGTGGAAGGTTCTCATGTCGAATGTGAACTAAATCTCCAGTCTGTATACATGGCGATGAAGTAGTCCACATGGATCGTGGTTGAAGTTCTTTCAAATACTCGGCTGACCAGCGCTTCCAAAAATGATAACGCATTTGCTGGATCAACTGCCGGCGAGTCAATCGATTTGGTTGATTATCCGCAAGTGATGGTTCTGGAACTGCATTGAGGGGACCTCCATTTAGGAAATGGCCTAGCGTGAGGCAGAAATGTCTGTTGGATCATCTGACTGAGCTCTGAGAGGCCTAGAATGAAGACAAGCCTTAATCTGTGTTAACAGTGTCGTCATTTCTTCAAATGTCAATGTAGAGTCTCCAATTACTACGAAGATGGAATTTCGTCGATTTTACTGCAGCTTCCCACAAAATCCCAAAGTGAGGTGCAGCAGGAGGATTGAATCTCCACTGGGGACTATGCGAAGCAAGATGTGCAGCGACGGAACAAAACTCTGCTGATGCCTCACAGAACATCTCCCGTAGTTGGCGATCTGCTCCAACAAAATCAGCTATGAAGGCTCCTGCAGTGTAATCCGAAACCAACTCGAGATGAACTGAGCGGGAGGCACAACAGACAAAAATACAAATCCATGCTTTGTGTGAATGGTGACCACGTCCTTTGGAGGTGAGAACGTTGATGGGTGCAGCATAGTCTACCCCAGTTACCTCTATTTCTGACGCATGGAACACATCGATGAATTAATGCTCATACCAAACTGCGACCTCGAAGAATCCAATAAGTTTGTCGTAAAGTTCCAAGGGTAAGTTTGATACCCCCATTAAGACAGCGCAGATGACAATCACGGTCTACAAGAGTTGTGAGAATAGAGTCCGGAGGTAAAATCAGCGGATGCTTCTCATCATAGGATAGCAGAGAATGCTTTAAGCGACCTCCGACACAAAGAAGTTGACCATCGAAAAACAAAGTCAACTTTACCAGAGGGCTACTCTTAGAAATCTGCATTTTATTTTTGAGAGCAATGATTTCATTCGAAAAATAGCAATTTTGTTCTTTCTGAATCCAGAACAGAAGAACCATTCGAATATCTGATGCAGCTAAAGTCGGAGAGATGATGATAGAACGACACTTCAAAGCGTCCCGAAATCGAAGATACCAAGCAAAAGGGAAAAGGGGATTTCCTTGAGGAATTAAAATTTGCATTTAAAAATTATGAATTTGGTAATGAGTTTTATTCAGAATTGAAACAGCGATATTTAGAGACTAAACGGGAATTTTTAGAAGAATTTTATTTCTTCTTTGAATGAATGGAATTTAGAAAAGATCTCTGTTCCAATACCAAATTTTTTTCCTCCTAAACTTAAAACGTTAGAGAAAATGTGATATCAGTCATAAATGACTTAGTAGACATATTTTTTCGTATAATGAAATGTCAATATAAAAGCAGAAGGAGGTTCACGCTTATTAGCTATGAGATAACACATATAAGATATAGTATGTGATAGGACGATTAACTGAAACATTTATCAGTTAAATTTTTGACTTTGCTCTTCTTAATACATTAATCATCTTTTGTCCTTACTAGAAAAAATGAAAATTGTTGCTCCTCTGATCTTATACATCGCGGTCATCATCAATTCTATTGGTAAATATAATTAAATAATACATCTATCAATTTAATCTACTTGCTTCCAAAACTTTTTTTTAATTTTGTCTGAAATGAGTATAACTTTAATCTGATTCCTTGTTGATACGAAATTCGTACCATATGTGCGTGTACACATATGGTACACTCCAACCTGGTCATCCACAATTTACGAACGACGATTTTGGGGTGGAGGAGTTAGGTAAAATCGTACTCGTTTTAATTAGGACGGAATTGGAAAATTTTAATCAGGAAAAAATGTGCCTGCCAAAAGAAACAGGATTTAAGGTTATTACGAGTTTTGAGGAAAATTCAGCAGAAATTCGATCTTTTAGCCCAAAAGTACAATTTTTCTTTCTGAAAAGTCGTATTTCATTGTTTTACATGGGCATAAGCGTAAATGTGAGGTTAGTTGACAAGCGCAGTTCGGCGCTGACATGTGGGCAACTCTGGTTGGACCAGCGGAAAGTGTGCGCGCGCACGCTCGGTGTTCATGTTTCTTCCCGTCCGCCTTGCCCCGCTGATCATATTATTTCACTGTTTCTTTAAGGTTGTACAGTACGTACAATCAATCTCAAAAGTTTCCTTAATTAAAAATGATTTGTAAAATCCACAAAAAAGGATCCATTATTAATTTCGGCAAATATTGATGGAGACTTCTAAGCACACTTCAGAAAAAAAACTCAGGGTGAAATTGTGTACATAACAGCAGTTATTTAAAGGTTTAGTTGTCATAAACAATCATAGTTTAAATTTTAATTAACACCACCCTCATACAATTGTAGAGAATATTTCTAAGAATAAAATGAGGCCTGGATCTTTAGAAGTAGATAAGAATTGTAACCTTTCTCTAAAGAGAAAACAAAATCTAAAACTCTAACTTACTACTGTTAAAAAACAATTTTAACCTAAATTATTTTTTTTAAGTGCACTCAGAAGCTTCCGTCAAGAGTTCAGGAATTCAAAGTATATTTATTTTTTATATTTTATAAATCATTTTTAAGATTGGCGACTTTTGAGATTGATTGTATGAAGTGTGCAAATATATTATTAGCTAAGAAAAGTAACTGAATTATCTTTAATATAAAAAATTAATTTCTTCATAAAGCAGTGCAAACTTTAACCGAATAGACAAATCTTGAACAACAAAAGAAGAATTTTCACCGAAATAATTAAAATATCCAATAAAGATATTTTAACCTGCTGGCCCACTTTTCAGCCCAAATTGATAGATTCACATAGAAATATATACACTTTTAACCAAATAAATAATCTTAAATCCAAAAATATTATCTGTCAATAAAAAATGGCATGGCTAAATTTTCAGTTAAAAGAAGTTTTTGTACATTTTATTTAGAATCCTCAATGTTATCTGAATAAAATTGAAACTCAACATTTATGTTAAAAATTACCCCCCCCCCCCCGTCCCCCATAAGTCTGTTTTATACAAATTGCAATTTTTCTGCAATCTTTAATTCAAATGATTCAACTAATTCATTAGAGTCAAGAAAATTAATTGTTTATACAATTGATTATTATTATTCAACCAAGAATGTTGCTGTTATAAAAAAATAATATTATTTATAAACAATAAGTCAATCTCAACAAAAATTATGTTTGCATGAATAAACAATTTTAACATGAATTATTTTTTACTTTCGTTTCAGTTTAGTTTCAAAACTTTATTTGAAACTGTAAATACTTTAATATGTGCTTGTCTCTTGTGTAAAATCACTTAAAGTATAAATATAAATATAACATAAGTATAAATATAAACTATAAATAAAGTATAAATAATACTATTTAAAATACAATTATTGTTGAGGAGGACTTATTATTTGTTAATAACTATTAAGGCGAAACAAAGTTTAAGATTAGAGAAAAAATAGATACTTTCCAGAACTTACCCAACAGAAATAAAAGAAACTATTAGGTATTGCTATAGTTAAAGATAGTAATAAACAAACATAATTTGTTTAAACAATTATTATCGCTTTTTATAATTAATTATGAGGTCATTCCTAAAACAGACAAACAGTTGAAAATTTCCGAAAAAAAGTGAAAATTCTACCATTAAGCATAGAGAATATTATGAAGAATGATAATACATTGTTTAAACAATCATTTTTTTATCTCGAATTAATTATTACTTTACTCTAGTGGAAATTTAAATAAAAATCCAGAAATCTCAAAAGAGCCAGCATCTATCTAGCATTATTTACATAAATAATAATAGCAATAATAATAATTATAATAATAAATTGATTATATATAATAAAGTGTGATCCTTAATGAAACTTAAAAAAAACATCTTTTTCTACTCTTATCAGACAATGTATTAGATTTGTGTGAACATTGACCGCCACCCTGTTTTTGTGATATTTCTACGCTTTGAGACTCCCTGAATCCGAAAAATAGGTTTTTTTTATAAAAAAATATTAAAATTTATAAATAAATATAAAAACTGCGATGTAGAAAACGATGCGATAGAAAATTAAATTGAGAAAGTCTGTGTCACTGAGGTTAGAGATATAATTTAGAAGTTTAAAAACTGTAGGGCTACTGTGTAGATCGTATGTGTATCGTTTACATCTTGACAATAAAATTGGAAATGAGCGTATTCAGCTTTTGAGAAAAATTAAGCAATTGCAATAAAATGTACGTCTGTTTGAATAGCAATGCATGTTATTAATTGTCATAATATACATTTATTAAAATTATATACATTTTGAGGAACAAACTCCAGTGTAAAGCACGAGATACGTGATGAGAATGTATTCATTAAAGCCGAAAGAGCTTTAAAAAAAGAGAATTCACTATCACCAAATTACCGTTGTTGATGATTTCACCTCTAGTTGTACAAAATCCGTGCACAGTGTAGACAAAGACCGAGCGCGTAGTTCGAGGTGTATACATTATCAAGCGCGAATTGCAAGAAACAACAGATACATTGTTATTTTGTTAACAAGAATTTCCCCTTTCCTTTTCGAAAAAATATAGCGGCAGAGAATATAAAAGAAAAATTGAACCCATGTTTCTTGTTGCAGAGTTGAGCTTACAATATGAGCATTTATCTGATGGCGACTCTCCCGCTGTTGTTCCTCGAGGCAGACCTTCTCTTGATTTGACTCTTTCTCTTGCCTTACCGGGTTCTACAATCAGGGCTTCTACGGCCAGGGGTTCTACGATCAGGGCCTCTCCTCATGTCGAGCTATCTCTTCGTGCCAGGTCAAGGTCCAGGTCTCCACCTGTCATTCGTCCCGCTTACCGCCTAAGTCGATTTACAATTGAACAATTCAAGTGTGTTCGGCTTATTCCCCACACAAATACGAGCCGGCGACTTGAAATTCATCGATACACTTTTCCTCGCAATGATCTAATTCTAACGAGCGATAGATGTCATATCTTTAGACCTATATCAAACGAAGCACGCACGGTATTATCAACGAACAATGGTGAAGCCTTGGCAATATTAGGGCGGCGTAATACATACCTTCACGGAATATATATAAGAAAAGATGGCCATGAAAAGCGGGTGAAAATAAACATGTACAGCCGCAAAATTAAAGAATTGACCACAGAAGAAATCGATGAATCTCCCTTAGGCTGCCAGAAACCAATTATAGGGAATTTTGAAATAGTAATAGTAGACCAATTTCAGAGAATACTTTAGACGGAATGTTTACTCAGGCTCGACATTTAGGAAAGCTTCGGGAATCGAGATCTCCAAAGACACGAGCGTTATAGGGGCCCCATTCCTGCAACGCACAGATTTCGAGGGTAATAGGTGGAAGCGCACGCAGGCCTCATTCGCGCACGCGACACAATTCCGCACGCTCTTTCGGATTTGGGGCGCTCGTATCTGTAGAGCGCTCGTAACTTTGAAGGACATAACTTTAAGATCCAAGTGTAACTAGTAATTCAGAGGCCAAATTATGAACCCATCTGAAGACTTTTCTCGCTCAACGGGTGGCATTGGATTTCGAAAAGTTTGCAAAAAAGATTTGAATTTTAATGTTAAATATACACATAAGTTGCCCCAAATTTTTGTTTGAAAATTAATTGCCTTTCTCTAATTGCTTCCTTACCAATCTTTAATTTTCCTTGGCCATTAATATTTAAATAATTATATTTGATTACAATATTTAATTATAAATTAATTGAATAACTAAATTCATTAAAGAACTTAATTAATTAAAAAATTATTTGAAGGATCCATTTTTAAAACATAGTTAGCAATGGTAGATGTTTCTCTGTTTGAAAAAAACCGAGATCATTTTCTCTAGCGGGAGCTCCGTTTTCGCGAATTTAGTTTAAAAAGCCATTGATGTCGGATCAATAAAAAAAAGGAACAAAAGTTGTGCAGCTTGATGACATGAAAGCCTGCAGCCTTCAATGAAAAAACAAGTAAAATACTGCGTTATAAACTGAAATCAGTCATTGATAATAATGATAACAAATCGATCATCCTTACTTCAACAAACTACAAGAACAGGTTTCTCTTTCTTCATGTCATTGCAGCACCGATTATTGATGTTACATCAGTAATATTTTACGAAATTGAAATCTTGAAGAATTAGCGTTCGAAACTTTCAGGATGGGCGGAACTAAATCATCATCATACTCGCGTTTTGTGCTGACATTACTTTGGCGTTGTTTCGCATCTTTTATCATATATATATATATAATAGGAAGTCATTGTTTTTACAAATTTTGAGCACTTGGCGTTTTACTGTTTGAGAAAGCTCTCTTTCCATTGTTAGTAGTTTGTGTTGACTTGTTTTTCTAAGTATATTTTCTTATTGATTTATTAGTTTGTTTGTGTAAACGTTCTGTATTATAAGTTGTTAAATGTTCTGTAATTTCTTTAAAATTTCTTACTCCTTCCTAATACATAACAAATACTCAAACCAACAAATTAATCAAGCCATACAAAAATAAAATTTTAAAAACAAGAAAACGCAACCTAGTAAAGAAAGAGATAAAAACAACGACTAACCTACCCTACATCTAAGATGGCACAAGAACAATAGAAAGAATTTTTAACAATTTAAAAGACAAAGAAGCACCTCTTAGTGATACGGGAGTAAATAAAATACCTTCTTCTTGTGGCAAAGTCTATATTCGAGGAACCAAGAGAGCGATGAGCCAACGCGTACAGGTACATGAGAGTACAGTCAGGCTAAAACATTTCACACAATCAGCACGAGCTCAGCATTGTATCGAAATAGGATATACAATTTTATCTTAAAAAACAACTATCATTGAAAAAAGACATAATCTTTTTCTAAGATACCATGGAGAAGCAATCGAAATCTTCAAACACCCTAATAACATCAACAGGAACACCGGTTATAATACTAATGCGATTTGCCCTGCAGAAGTGAAATTTAATGTTTACGAAACGTCCACAAATATTCGTAGTTTTTTGCACGATTGGAAACCAAAATACATCTGTTTATCATAATGAATCATCTTGAAAGCATTACCTTTATTATTATATGAATAAGTGGTTTTTGGTCAGTTTCTCATACATTTTCTCATCCTGTCATTTTTAGATGCTCTAAACTTTTTCCTTTTGGCTGGAAATATCTGTTTGACAAATTTAACCTTCACTTTGGGACCCTGAGAAGGTGTATTAAAGGGTGACTCTATTGAACAAATCCTTCGGAGGCATACAGTTATACATACAGATATACATACAAACATTCATACTGTAATAAAGTTTTCGAGAATAAATTTGTGAAATAAGGAAACTTCCACAGGATCTCGCCAAAGCTAGAACCATCAACGATTAAAGCCACGCGCAGGTAAATAGTGAAAAACCGTCAAGCCAATTCCGCCAACTTAGATATTAAGCTACCTTAAATTAGTTAGATAATAAGTAACAGAATTGCTTGAAAGTAAGAGAAACCCGACCTAGTGTAGCTTAAAGATAAGAAGTAAGAACTAACCATAGAGATGAGGGGTCGGAGTCGACGGGGAAGCTGCCAGAAGAAGAATCCACAGCACCCGGTCAGAGACGGTAGAAGTGACGGATACTGGCGTGACTGCGCAACAAGTCCGAGTCACTCCCTGGAGGCAGCACCAGCCGGTCCCTAGCATAACCGATGACCCTACTCTACTACTCAAGGGAGTCTACCGAAACTATAGGCCAGGCACAGGCAAGAGGCCAACACGCAGTGGCGACCATACTAGGCCACCAGGCGCTGGTCATGGTACCAAAGATATTAGTGCCTAGATACGGCAAGGGAATAGTAGCCCCACAGCTCGGTAGCTGGCGCGATAGGCGGAGA
>JAAAKG020132907.1:5360-37245 GCA_010014905.2 Druon quercuslanigerum
CTATTCCTATTCCTATTCCTATTCCTATTCCTATTCCTATTCCTATTCCTATTCCTATTCCTATTCCTATTCCTATTCCTATTTCTACAGAAAAATATCAGGAAGTTGTTCAGTTAGCTTGATTAAAAATTTTGACTAGACCTTTTCACTGGTATGATTTGGACACTTCTATTAATCATTAGATAATTATTTCTGCTAATGCTTCTCGACACAATGGAATATTTAATTCTTGATGACAACAATTCATCTAATCATAATCAAAATGAAATCAGATTTTTTCATTAATAATTTTATGTGCCGAAATTAGAGAATGAAAAAACTCACTAAGCTACATTAGCTTTCAAAACTATCTACTTCCCGGCTCATTAAAAACAATTACATTACAAAGAAAAACGACGAAAAAGTTTCTAACATTATGGAAGTTCTTGAAAACCTGGAAAAGTCTTTAAAAATTCGCTCATTATCCTGAAATTTGTATTCCCTTAAAGAAAGAATAGAATTTCGGACTTGTTCTTTGACTACAAACTCACATTGATGAATAATAATATAGGGGAAACCATCCTAATGTTAACAGAAAAAAATTCAAGATCGCTCAACTGCATCAGTTTGCAAGAAAAAATAAAAATCTTTTTAACATTTTTATTATACCTTGTTTATGGTTTGAATAGCACACCTCTATTCATCAATAGATCATCGTTTCTGGTGATGATTCGCTACCCGATAGGATACTCAACTGCCAATTAAAATTTATCCATCTAACAAATAAAATCTGCTTTCTTATAAATAATTTCAGGCAATCAAATTAGATTTTTAAACTACCTGCTTCCAGGCTCATCAGAAACAATAACATAACAAAGAAAAAAAGAGAAAGTTTCGAAGGCAATTAACTGTCGTCAGGGATCACTTATAGCAAGGTGATTAGAGTCCTGAAAATGCTTAAAACCTGGAAAAGGTCTTGATTCTTTTTTACCTGGAAAACCTGGAGAATTCTTAGAATTTTGCATGGTCCAGCATTTTATATTCTTTTAAAGAAAGAATAGTCTTTTGAACTTGTCCTTTCACTTCAAAGTGACATTAATGAATAACAATATAGGGAAATTCTCTACAAATCCAGGATCGTTTAGCTGCATCAGTTCGCAAAAAAAAGATTTTTTTTTATTCACATCAACCTTATAATTGCCTATTCCTACAGAAAAAATATCAGGAAGTTCAGTTAGCTTTATCACAAATTTTGATTAGATCCTTTCACTGGTATGGTTTGGACACAACTATCAATCATCAGATAATTATTTCTGGTAATGTTTGTCGACACAATGGAATATTTAATTCTTGATGACAACAATTCATCTAATCCAAATCGAAATGAAATCATATTTGTTTGATAAAAGTTTTATGTACCGAAATCAGAGAATGAAAAAATTCAGGAACCGAAATTAGCTTTCAAAACTACCTACTTCCCGGCTTTTTAAAGAAAATTGCGTTTAACTGCTTCAGTTAGCAAAACAAAATAAAGATTTTCGCACTAACGAATTAGACATTTCTACCGAAAATAAATATTAGGAAGTTTTAATCAGCTTTTTTTAAAAAAAATCATTAATGCTTGTCAATGGTATGACTTGAACATCTTTATCCAAAAATAGATAATCGCTTCTAGCAATGCATCTTGACACGAGATGATATTCAATTCTTGATGATAAACATTTAACCAAAAAAATCGAAATGAAAGCTGCTTTCTTATCAATAATTTTATGCACCGAAACCAGAGAATTAAAAATTTAATAAATCAAAATTAGATTTCAAAACGACGACCTCATCAGGGATTGTCCATAGCAAGGTGTCTAAGGTCCTGGAAATTCTTGAAAACCTGAAAAAGTCCTTGAATTTTTTTCCTGGTCCTGGAATTTTTTTTCTCCAAAAGAAATAATAGGGTTACAAAAATTGTTTTTTGAATTAAAAATCACGCTAATGAATAATAATATAGGGAAAACGATTCCTACAGTAGATAGGAAAAAATTTAATGCCGCTCATCTGCATCAGTTTGAAAAAAGAAAAAAAAATTGTATTCACAAAAGCTCACATATTTAATTGACTATTTCTACAAAAAATAATATCAGGATGTTGTTCAATATGGATCTATTAAATATTTTTATCAGACCTTGTCAATGGTTTTATTTGGACACATCTGTACATCATTGGATCATTTTTTTGTAATGCTTCTTGACAAGATAGAATATCCTATTCTTGATAATTAAAATTCATCAATATAAAAATTTATAAATCAAAATTATATTTTCAAACCAGCTCCTAGTGTCCTGAAAATTCTTAAAAAACTGAAAAAGTCTTTGTGTTATTTTTATCCTGGAAAAACCTGGAAAAGTCCTTGAATTTTTTGCATGTTCGTAGAATTTTTATTTCCTTCAAGAAAGAATATGCCTGTAAAGTTGTTTCTTGCTGAACAAAAGAAAACTGCAGAAACGTTTTGAGGTAATTTTGATTTTTTTTATAACTTTTTTTTAATTAGAAAATCACAATTTTTTACTAATGGTTTGTTAATTTGGCCGCAGTGTCTCGCTGGTTCAAATTTTCAATTCTTCATCAAGCACTTTTTTCTGTTAAAAAAATAATTTTTTAAGTGAAAATATCACTTTTCCATTTGTGATTAAAAACTAATATTTTTAAATTAAAAATTCAACTCAGATAAATTTTGAAAACTTTGTAAAATTTTTTTTTTGTTCAAGTGAAAGTCCCCTATACGTCGCCTGAAGAGATACAGACCCTCGTAGGTTTGAATTTATTACATATTTAGTGATTTAAAATCTACCCGCGCTTTTCGGCACATGCGCAGTTGGAATAGTTGCTTTGAGCGCGCGCATCGATACAAGGACGAGGAAGTCAATGAATGTCGCTTGTCAAAAATAACTTGGTGGTCGGGGTGATTGTGGGGGTCCCTCTAGCCTTTAAATTATCGAACGTGTATATTTCAAGGTCGTTCAAATAGGCGAGCTTTCACTGCGTTTCATTGAAAATAACACTCTTTTTGTAAATTCATCTTTTATTCTTAATTCTTCTGGTTCTTCTGGTTTGTCAATTTACCTGTTAGGTTGAAAATGAACGTTTTTGAATTCAACTTTTCGATTCCAAAATTTGCATTATCATTTACCATTTTCTTCTTTTATTAATCGAAAATTCAACTATTTGGATAAACTTTAATGTATTTGCTTCGAATTCTTATTCTTGGATTAAAAACTATTCCTCTTGTTTTTCAATTTACCAATTTGGTCCAGAAGTAAGTTTTTAATAAAAATTGAACTGTTTGGTTGAAAATTTTTACTTTTAGTTTAAGAATTTAACAATCCGAAAAAAAATTGTTTCTTAAAATTTTTTTTGGATTTCTACGTTGTCTTTCAACAACTGCTCAACTGTCTAAAAAAAATTCGTTTTTGTACTTTTTAAATTCTACGTTTCTATGAATAATTTGTTCTTTAGCATTTAAAATTTATCTTTCTTGGTTAAAAATTAACTTTTTTGTTGAAAATTTAACTTTTTCGGAAAAACTTTTTCTGCTTGGTTGAAAATTGAACAATTTTATTAAGTTTTTTTTATTTCTATTTTACAGAAAAATTAACTATATAATTTCTGTTTTTTATTTAAAATCAAAATGTTCATTAAAAAACGAGTCCTCCTGTTTTTAAAAGTTTGTTTGGTTGAATATTTCACAACAGCGGTAATTTTTTTTTAATTTTTATCCTAATTAAAATGCTTATTGGAAAATTCTATTTCTTGTTTATCAATTCAATTTTTTGTTTGAAAATAAACTTTTATGGCAATAACAAAATTCTTGTTTAAAATTTAACGTTTCTCGTAGACCATTCAACTGTCAGTCAAAAAATGGTATTTTTAGGTTGGAGATTTAACGATTTTCCTTAATATATATTTATTCTGTTAAATATTTAACTTATTTGATAAGAAATGTTTTTTTAGCCAAAAATTAACATTATTGATAAAAATTTAAATTTCGTCGGAAAAAATTATTTCTTTTTGGTTGAAAAACGAAACATTTTATTAAATGTTTTTAAATATTTTTATTTTGCTAAAAATTTAACTTAAAATTAAAATATTTATTGAAAAACAAGTCTTCTTGTTTGTTCAATCAACTTTTTGTTTAAAAATAAACTTTTTTAAAGCAAATTCAAATTTTCTGGTAGAAAATTTAAATGTCTTCTACAAAATTAGCATTCCTACGTTGTAAATTCAACGAATTTATTTAAAATTGAAGAGTTTCGTTACAAATTAATTTATTTTGTTGAAAATTTAATTTATTTGATAAAGACTCTGTTTGTTTTTTGTTTAACTGTTTTTATCAAAATTTGTTTGTTTCGATTGAAAATTTATCTTTCATGGATAGAAATAAATTTTCTTGTTGAAAATTTAACTTTTCAGAAAAATTGTTTTTTTTTTTTGTTTTTGAACATTTAACAATGTCGTTAATTTAAAATAAAAATTTAATTTTTCTGAAAATTGAACTATATCATTTTTTTATTTAAATTTAGAACCTTTATTGGTCTTTATTGGTCTTTTCAAAAGTTCGTCTCTTTGCCTTGAATATTTCATTAATTAGATGAAAATGAAATTTCTTTTGGTTAATGTTGGTTTTTTTAAATTATACCGTTTTGTTGAAAATTCTACGATTAAAATTTTTTTTCCTAAAAATAAGTATTTTTCAAAAATTGACATATTGTGTTGAAAATTTATCTTTTTAGTAGAAAAAAACTTTATTTGCTTGTCAGTTCAACTTTTTGGTTTTGAAAAAAATTTGTCTTTTTGAATTGAAAATTTATCTTTTATAGTTAAAAAGTCACCTTTCTTCGTGAAAAATCAACTGCCATTAAAAAATTGGTATTTTTGGCTTAAGAGTTTAAATAATGATTGAAAACATCAACTGTTTTTTTTGTCAATTAATTTTTTTTTAAATGAAGTAAGAAAAATTGTTTTATGGTCTACTGCTATGTGGCGCACTCTGGCGGCCAAGTCACTAAGTATTTTAAATGATAATCTTCATTGGTGGAGATTTCAGTACATTTTTGGTTAAGTATTCCTTTTTTTGGTTGAAGATTCATTATTCTAGTTGAAATTTCTTGGAAAATTTAAGTATTTTTTTGAAAATTAAAACTTTTTATCAAAAATTAAAATTTTTTATTGAAAATTAAATTTTGCTAGTAGGAAATTTCACTCTCTTCCGAAAAGTTGGTCTTCTTGGCTTTAATATTCAACTATTTCGATAAAAATGCATTTTTTTTGCCTGAGTCATCATTCTTGATTAAAAATTTACTTTTGTCTTTAAAATTGAAATTTCTTTAGCAAAATTTCTCTTTTTGGCTTAAAAAGTTAACTAATTGATGAAAACCTCAACTATTTTATTTAAAATTCGTTTATTTGATACAATTAATTCATTTATTTATTATTTTATGAAAAATTAATTAATTAAAAAAAAAGTAATTGTTTTGGTGAAAAGTAATTTTATTTGTTAAAGAAATTTTTTTTAATCAAAAATTTAAATATTTTCATAAAAATTCATCCTTTTGGACTGAAAATTCCTCTTTCTTGAATCCAAATTTACGCTCTTGTTGAAAATTTAACTTTCTTTAGAAAAATTGATCTTTTTGACTTAAAAAATTGACTAATTGTTAAAATCCTTAATTATTTTATTAAAAATTCGTTGATTAAAAAAAATTAAGTTATTTCTTAATTTTGTCTCAAAAGCTATAGTATTTTTTTAAATTGATTCTTTCTCTATTAAGAATTAACTTTCTTCTGTAAAATTTAACTTTTTCGGAAAACTTAAAAAATTTAAGCAAGAGATTAAAAGTCAAATTATTTTTTTGAAAATTCATTAATTAAAAAAAAAGTGAAAAAATTCTCGGTCAATTGGATGGTGGCACACTCTAGAGGCAAAATCACGAATTGTTTTTTTTATCTGAAATTCAACTTTTTTTGTAATTCTTTTTTTTGGTGACAGATGACTCTTCTTGTTCATTAATTAAACTTTTATGGTAGACAATTAAATCTTTTGTTAAAAAGTCAAATTTTCTAAGAGAAAATTCAACTTTTTTCAAAAGTAACAATTTTCTTGAAAATTAAATTATTTGGTTAAATATTGATTTATTTTGTTAATATTTTTGTTTTGTTAAAGACATTATTTTGGTAGATAATTTCACTATTATGATAAAAATGTGCTTTTCAATTAAAAATTCTTCGTCAATAACCCAATATGGATGTAGGTCCCAAAACTGATATAGGAACCAAAATCGAAATAGGACCCAAAACTGATCTCGGGTCCAAAATACAATCCCAAAACTAATATAGGAACCAGAACTGACGAAGGTCCCAAAACTGATCTAAGAAACAAAACTGACGTAGGGCCCAAAATTGATTGAGCCCATAAAATTGGCATAAGGTCCAAAATTGATATAAAGTCCTTAATCACCATAAGGCCCAAATCTGACCAAGGAACCAAAAACTGATGGAAGGCCCAAAAGTGATGTAGGGACTAAAACAGATATAGGGCCCAAAATTGACATAAGGCCCAAATTCGACATAAGGTTCAAGATTCATATAGGATATAAACACAAAACTGATATAAGAATTAAAATTGATATAGGACCCAATATTAACATGGTTTCTAAATTGACATAGGGCCTGGCACTGATTTAGGGTCCAAATTGGACCTAGAGTCAAAAACTGACAAATGGTCCGAAGCTGATTTAGAGCCCAATATTATTATAAGGCCCAAAATGTTCACAGAGTCTAAAACTGATATGAGGCCTCAATTCGACAACGGGGCCAAAACTGATATAAGGCCTGAAATTTATATAGTATCTACAATCGGAATAGGGCCCAAATTCGACATTGTGCAAAAAGTTCAATTCAGACTCAAAATTGACACAGAGCATAAAATCAAACATGGGTCCAAAACTAATACAGAGGCCAAAACAAATATAGAACCAAAAAATGATATACAGCAAAATTTGAAATAGGGCCCAAAATTGATATAGGGCCCAAAATTAACGTGGCGCTCAAAGCTGATATAAGGTATAAAGCTGACATGTGGACAAAATCTGATATAGGACCCTAAAATAATATAGTGCCAAAAAGTAACATAGCGCACAAAATTCATATGTGGTCCAAAATTGATACAGGTGTCAAAACTGATGTGGGCCCCAAAATCGATATAGAATCCAAATCTGATATAGGGCCTTAAATTTATGTAGGACCCAAAAGCGATATAGGGTTAAAAATTAAAGTAGAGCCCAAAAGTGGAACAGGGTCCAAATTCGACATAGGGCCCAAAACTTATACATTAACCAGAGTTGACATCGGGTCCATATTCGACAATAGGGCCAAAACTGTTATAGGACCCAAAATTTGTATACGGACGAAATTCGACATGGTGTACTGAACTGATATAGGGTCCGAAATTGATACAGGGACCGCCACTGGTATCGGGAGTAAAACTCATATAGGGCTCAAAATCTACATAGGAGCAAAAACTGATATAGCGCCTAAAATTGATATGGGACCCAAAATTGGCAAAGAACCCAAATTCGACTAAAGTACAAAGCTGACATAGAGCCCAAAATTGATATAGGGCCGAAACCTGATTTAGGTCCCAAAAAATGATACGAGGTCTGAAACTAGTATAGGTTCCAAAACTGACGCAAAGTCAAAATTCGCTATAGGGCCCAAAACTTATATATGACCCGAAACTGACGCAGCGCCCAAAATCGATACAGAACCCAGCATTGATATAAGTCTCAAATTTGATATAGGACCCAAACATGACATAATGACCAAATTCGATGAAGGGATCAAAACTCATATAGGAAACAAAATTAATGTAAGTCCAAAATTAAAATAAGTTCTGGACCTGATATGGGACTCAAATTCGACATAGAGTCCAAAATTGACAAAAGTTCAAAATTTAATATAGGGTCCAATATTATGATAGGGTCCAAAATTGACATAGAGTTTAATAATGATGTAAGGTCTAAAAATGATATGGGTCCCAAATTCGAAAATTTAGTCAAAACTGATATAGGGTCTAAACTTGATATTAGACCCAAAATCGGCATAGGGCCCAAATTCGATATATGGAACAAATCTGATGTAATATCTTAGATTGATATGGGGCCCAAAAATCAAACATGGGCCACAAAACTGACGTTAGGTCCAAAATAATTTAGGGTCAAAAATGATGTTTGTCCCAAATTCGGCATTGGGTCTAAAGCTCATTTAGGGCCCAATATTGACATTGGACTCAAAATTGTCATAAACCGAAATTCGACATAGGACAAAATATGATGTAATGAAAAAAATTGATATAGGGCCTTAAACTGATATGAGGATCAAAACTGATATATGGCCCACATTTGACATAACGCTTAAAAATGATATAGAAACTATATGGGGAAAAGACACAGGGGGCAAGGTCGGAACAGGATCTAAGTTTTACATAGGAGATATAGGATATACAGGATATAGGACCTAAATTCTACATAGGACACAGAACTGATATAGGGCCCAAAATTGTCATGAGATACAAAGACAAACTGGTGCGCAAATCAGATATAGGGCTTAAAATTGATACAGTGCCTAAATTCAAAATAAGGCCCAAAATTGACATAAAGACCAAATTCGAAGTAGTGATCAAAACTGAAATAGGAATCAAAATTAATATAGGGCCCAACATTATTATAGGGTCAAAAATTGACATAGAGTTCAAAACTGAAGTAAGGTCTAAAACTGATATGGGGCCAAAATGCGAAAATGAGCCAAAATCGATATAGGGCCTAAAATTTATGTAGGACCCAAAATAGGAATAGGGCTCAAATTCGATATGGGGAACAAATCTCATATAAGAGCGTAAATTGATATAGAGCCCAAAAATCAAACCTGTGCAACAAAACTGACGTTGGGCCCAAAAATAATGTGGGCCCAAAAATAATGTAGGACCAAAAATTATGTTTGTCCCAAATTCCGCATCACGTCCAAAACTGATGTAGGGCCAAAAATTGACGTGGGATTCAAAATAGTTATAGGGCTGAAATTCGACATAGGACAAAATATGATGTAATGTAAAAAATTTATATAGGGCCTTAAACTTATATAACGATCAAAACTGATATATGGCCCAAATTTGACATAAGGCCCAAAAATGATATAGGAACTATAGTTGACATAGGGAGCGAAACTTGTATAGGTTCCAAAATTGATACAGGGACTAACACTGATATAGGGCCCAAATTCAACAATATTAGCGAAAACTGATATAGGACCCAAAATCGACATAGGGGCCAAGGTCAGAACAGGGCCGAAGTTCAACAGAGGGTATATAGGATATAGAGGATATAGGACCCAAAGTTTGCATTAATCCCAAATTCGACTTAGGGCACAGAACTGGTATGGGGCCCAAAATTGACATGGGGTCCAAAATCAAAATGGTGCACAAAACTGATATAGGGTCTAAAAATGATACAGGGCCCAAATTCAAAATAAGGCCCAAATTTAAAATAAGAACCAAATTCAGAATAAGGCCCAAATTCAGAATAAGGCCCAAAATAGAAAAGTCCATAATGGCGCCTACATTTTTTAATTTTTTGTTTAAAAAGTAAAAAAATTGTTTAAAAGTTTTTTTTTTGTTAAAAGTTGTATAAATAATAAAATCTCGGTCTCCTGGTATGTGGCGCACCCTGGCGGCAAAATTTTTAAGTGTTCGCGGCAGTTTGACCACAGTGATAAACAAGTTGTATTCAAATCAGTGAATGGATTGACACGAAGGTCAGGCTCAGTTAACGCCGATGTTAATGTGACCACACCTCTCCAGCCTGAATACATATTATCATCCAAGTTTCATTACGGTAATCTCGTTCATCGACAAAGTCTAACATAATTTATTTTGACACCATATTTCAAAAGAACACTTTTTATCGTCCCTATAAATTAAACTTGTCATGAATAATATGGCCCGAAATCGCACTCGACTTTTGGCTTCCTTATTTCACTTTCGTTTACTTTCCTGGCAAAAATATAATTTTTTAACAAGATATTTATATTTCAAATCAAATAGTTGGATTTTACACTAAATTGTTTAATTTTTTAAGTAAATAAAGAATTTTTTAAAAATTGTTGAATTACAAAACCGAAAATTTGATTTGAAAGAAAGTAAATTTTCGAACAAGTTGGTAAATTTTTAACCAAATAATTAAATTGAAAGCCAAAATACGAAGTTTAGAAAAAGAATATTAAATTTTAAGCAAACGGTTTAATTTTCTGCCAAATTATTGAATTTTCAAGAAAAAAAAAACATTTTTTTCAAAACAAACAATTTAGTTTTAAAAGCGAGGATATGAATTTAAAAAAAATTTATTTCCTTCAGACAATCTACCCTATTTCGCTTTTTTACGCTAAAAATAAGATTTTTGATTTTATATTATTTTTTATGGGCAAAACAAAAATCCTACAAGTATTTTTTTATATTTTTTACGTATTTTACGTCTATTGGGGTAATATTGGAATTTTCGATTTTTTCATATCAATTTCGATAAATTTCGTATAAATAAATATTCTAGGGATTTTTAAACGCTGAAAGTCCTCCAAAAACTTTTCCATACATTTTGCGTGGTGCATTTGTTGAGTATTTGAATTTTTTACTATTTGCATAGTATTTCAATAAATACAATATAAAAAGTTAACTACCTCTCTGTTTTACCGACTGATAGTAACATTTCTATCTACCTTACCGGCATGTAGTAAAATGATCATAAATTTAACTACCTCCCTGCTCCACCGATCAATGGTAAGTTAGCATTGAGCAGAACCTTATAATGCTAACTTAACAGAAATCTCCGTTAACTACCTTACTGTTTTGCCGACTTGATACAGACCGTAAACTTAAAATTACCCACCTCTGGGTTTTATCGAAGAATAATGCAATGATTTCTCTGTAGGTGTCTGCATTACCGACCTCACTTTCTTACCGACTGTTGGTAACTTATCACCGATCAGAAACCACTGGTCTGGTAGCTCCATAAAGGTGGCACTATCTGTCGGTAGTTGAGCTAGCAGCCGCCTTGCTCTACTACTAATAAGAAAGAGAAGAGTGGATTAAAATTGATAGACGTGAATTTCGATTGGGAATTATGTAGAAAAAGATCAACATTGATGGACGTAGGATAGGAAGAGATAAAAGAGAAAAGTATGAAAAAGACGCATGGGCATTTAGATTAACAGAGAGATTGAAAAGGATTCACATAATTATATAGAGTATAAGATGAGATAGAGAAGAGGGAATTGGAAAATTGATCTGGATTTAGTTTGGCAAATAGCTAAAAAGAGGCAATTGTTAATAAATTTTAGATACAATGGGATATAGAAAAGAAGATCAAAAAACCTCAACCTAAATTTAAATTGACTAAAAAAATTGAACTAAATTTAGATTAATAGAAAGATAGAGAAAGATTGACCGGAATAGGTGAAGGAAGGGATGTGATAGAGAAGAGGTAATTGAACAAAATAAACGTGAACTGAGGTCAACGAAGGGATAGAAAAAGATAAAGATCGTCAGACGGAATTTAGACGGAATTTAGATTAATCGAAATATAGAAAAAGATTGATGTACGCAGATAGAGGATAAGATGAGACAGAGAAGCGGGCATTGAGACATTGATGTTAATTTAGATTGATAATGGAATCAAAAAAGGGAAACTTTGATAGATGTAGGATAGGATAAGATAGAGAATAAAAGATTGAGGAAAATAGACCAGAATTTGGATTGACAGAGATAGTAAAAGATTGACACAAATAGATAGAGTATATGATAAGATAGAGAAGATCCTATTCTAAAAGATAAATGTAAACTTATCTTAAAAAAAAATAAAATAAGACAGGCGTTAATATCTGTTAGATATTACGAGATAGTGGAAAGGAGATTAAAAAAGATAGACCGGAATTTAGATTGACAAAAAGGTAGGGAATGATATACGTATATAGATATAGAACGCGAGAAGATAAGGACGAGAAGATTAAAAAAGATAGTTCTGAATGTAAATTGACAGAAAGATAATGAAAAATTGACCGGAATAGACGAAATATAGGATGGTATAGAGAAGAGAGAACTGAAAAAAATAAACGAAAACAGAGATGAACAAACGGTTCGAGAAAGCTAAACATCGATAGACGTAGAATAGGATGAAATGCAAAAGAAGAGATTGAAAAAGTTAGACTATATTTTGAGAAAGAGATAGAAAATCATTGTCATGGATAGAGAGAGGATAGAGAAAGAGAAGAAGGAATTGCAATTGACGTGAATTTAGATTAAGAAAGAGAAAGAGAAGGTAAAAATTGATAGGTCAATGAAACAGAGGATAGAAGATTAAAGAAGATAGACCTGAATTTAGATTGACAGAGAGATAATGAAAAATTGACCGGAATAGATAAAAAATGGGACGGGATAGAGAACTGAAAAAATAAACGTAAACAGAGATTAGTAAACGGATAGAGAAAGCTAAACATTAATAGACGTAGGATAGGATGAAATTAAAAAAGGAAACATTGCAAAAGATAGACTTAGCATATTTTGAAAAAGTGATAGAAAGGCATTGTTATGGATAGACAGAGGATAGGGAAAGAGAAGAAGGAATTGAAACTGACGTGGATTTAAATTGAGAAAGGAAAAGAGAAGGTAAAAATTGATAGGTCAATGAAACAGAGGATAGAAGATTAAAGAAGAAAGACCTGAACTTAAATTGACAGAAAGATAATGAAAAATTGACCGAAATAGCTGAAAGATGGGATGGGATAGAGAAGAGAGAACTAAAAAACAAAACATAAACATATATTAACAAACGGATAAAGAAAGCTGAAGACTGATAGACGTAGGATACTTAGTATATTTTGATAAAGAGATACAAAGGGATTGTTATGGATAGGCAGAGGATAGAGAAAGAGAAAACGGGATTGAAATTGACGTAAATTTAGATTAAGAAAGAAAAAGAAAAGGTTTGAAATAGGGATAAAAAAAATTAGACAAAATCTTAGATTGCCTAATGGATAGAAAAGGACAGAGGTTGGTAAGCTGTGGATTTCTTTAGATAGAAACACTGATATTCACGAAGATAAGGCTATCTTTGATTTTAGGAAATGTTTAAAAAGATTAACTGAGATAAGAAGGTAGGGATTGAAAAAGAAAGACAAGATTTTTTATTGCTTAACGGATATGACTATCTCATATTAAAAAAAAATTTAAATGGATTCACTTGGATAGGAAAATATGGATTAAAAAAGATAGATGAAATTTGTATGTGCCCAAAGGATAGAAAAGGATAGAGGTAAACGAGTGAAGAATTCATTAGGATAGAAAGACTGGGATGCAAGAAGATAGAGCTATCTTATGTTTCAGAAAAGATGGAAATGGATTCACTTGGATAGGAAAATAGGGATGAAAAAAGACGAAATTTTCAATTGCCTAATGGATAGAAAAGAATAGAGGTAAATTAAGTAGAGGATTAATTTAGATAGAAAGACTAAGATTCACGAAGATAGGGCTATCTTATATTTCTGAAAAGATGGAAATGGATTCACTTGGATAGGGAAATAGGGATTAAAAAATTTAGACAAAATCTTAGATTGCCTAACGGATAGAAAAAAATAGAGGTGTGTAAGCTGTGGATTTCTGTAGATAGAAAGATTGAGATTCACGAAGATTGGGCTATCTTATATTTCTGAAAGATAGAAATTAATTGACTTGGATAGGAAAATAGGGATTAAAAAAGATAGACAAAATTTGTTTTTTCTCAATGGATTGAAAATGATAGAGGTAGATAAGTGTAGGATTGATTTATATAGAAAGACTGGAATGCAAGAACATAGGGCTATCGTATACTACAGAAAAGATAGAAATAAATTTACTTAGACAAGAAAATAGGGATTAAAAAAGATAGAAGAAATTTAGGATTGTCAAACGGATTAAAAAGTATAGAGGTAGATAAGATTTTGTTTCAATTACATAGAGAGCCCAAGATTCACGAAGATAGAGCTATCTTATATTTCTGAAAAGATAGAAATGAATTGACTTGGATAGGAAAACAGGGATTAAAAAATATAGAAGAAATTTAGGGTTTTAAACGGATTGAAAAGTATAGAGGTAGGTAAGATGTTGATTGAATTAGATAGAGAGCCTAAGATTCACGAAGATAGGACAATCTTATATTTCTGAAATGATAGAAATGAATTGACTGGGATAGGGAAAAGGAATTAAAAAAGTTAGAAAAAATCTTAGATTGCTTAACGGATAGAAAAGGATAGAGGTGGACAAGCTATGGCTTCGTTTAGATAGAAAGACTGAGGTTCACGTAGATAGATCTATCTATTATTTCCGAAAAGTTAGAAAAGGATTACCGTGGATATGAAAATAGGGTTTACAAGAGATATACGAAATTTGCTTTTGCCCAATGGATAGAAAAGGATAGAGGTAGATATGTGTAGGATTGATTAAGATAGAAAGACTGGGATTTAAGAAGATAAGGCTACCTTAGATTTTAGAAAAGATAGAAATGGATTTACTTGAATAGGGAAAAGGGATTAAAAAAGTTAGCCAAAATTTTAGATTGCTGAACGAATATAAAAGGATAGAGGTGGGTAAGCTGTGGATTTCTTTAGACACAAAAACTGGGATTCAAGAAGGTAAGGCTATCTTAGATTTTAGAAAATATATAAAAAGATTTAATGAGATAAGAAGGTAGGGATTGCAAAGGAAAGACAAAATTTTGATTTGAAAAGAAATACTAGAGTAGGAATTCGAAGTGGAAAGAAAAGGATACATGTGGATTAGTGGCAGATATACATAGATAGGAAGATTGGGATTCATAGGAATAGAGGTAATTGTTGATCAGAAGAAAGATAGAAAATGATTGAAGGGATAGGCATGGGATCAAGATGGATAAATCGGTTCCTTCCATTTCAATCTTAAAGATAGAAAATGATTCAAATTGATAGAGACTCTATCCATTTAATTCCAGAAGGGTCAGTAGATGGTCGTTATATTTGGAAAATGACTAATGAATTGGTAGATATTACAAATGACTAACAAAAATTAGTCATTTCTTTGACTAATGGAATTGCTAAGGACAGTGAGCCCTTGACCAATTCATTAGGCAAAACCTTCAAAGCAAGTATTTCTGCAGTCAAAATTGATTGTACTGATTGAATTAGTTAAATTTCAACTAATTCAGATTTAGAGAATTGGATGCAATGAGGTAGCGAAGAGGAGATTGAGAAAGATAGACCTAAATTGATATTGACAAAGAGATATAAAAAATAGACTCTCATAAATCTAGGATAGGATGAGATAAAGAAGAGGAGCTTGAAAAGAGTACAAGTGACTTCAAAATTATTTACATCACGTAGCATCAAAATAATTGCAATAAGCAAAAGTCCCTATCTTTTTGCTTTCATCAGAAATGCCTCCTCTGTATAATTAGAGACTATCCGTCACGATAGATAGTATCGAAACATCAAGCAGGTGTCCTATCATAAAAATTCATTTTTTAGCTAGACTTCGTCTAGGGTACAGAGTATGAAATCTCTATCTAATTACTGACTCTGACTGGTGATCACTTCTTCATCCAGGATTCTTAATGCCTGGCAGTGAAAGCGACAATAATCATAACAAAATTAGTAACATATTAATGTATGCAAACTCACTTCGGATGGAAGCCTCTGGCTATCTTCCACAAGGTAGAATGCTTCAGAGTAGAAATAGAAAGAGAAGCTTCAAGAGGTTGAAACAAAGGCAGGAGAGAATGAGGACTGACGGGTGGTGAGAGAGAGGAGAGGAGAGGAAGAATGAGCATCGCAGGAAAGGAGATATCAAACTTAACAGTTCATACTGTCTGGAGGAGTATTCGCGTTTAATCCACTCGAGATTAATACCTGAGGTGGTTTCATCACATCTCACCATGGACGGCAGAGGCCGGTTGGCTTCTCACCCGTTCGGATTCTGTTTAGACAGCATGGGAACGTTTATAAGAATCATCGATCTTGCAAACTCACAACATCCGTCTTAATTCCTCCTGCTATCTCAAACTACTCCCCATGCTATCAATGCACGATCAATCCATAACACCAGTATTGTAATCAATAATTATTGATTTCCATCAGCTGAGCTACCAGGGAGCAAACAATTGTTACACCAGCCTGTGATCTTCATCCGATTTTAACCGACACACTTCCTGTTTGGCACGTAAAGGGCACACTGGGTCAGATGGACCCATCACGAACTTTAAGTGCTTGCTGCAAACGGAGAATGCATTTTTTCGAGCTTTGAAAATTGATTTATTTTATTATAGATTTGTTTTGTGAACATTGCAGTTCACTTCTTCAGAGCTGACCTGAAATTAACTTCTTTAAATTAACAACGAATATTTTTGGGATTGGTATAAATAAATTAAAATACAGATTAGCTTCTCAATAGTGCTGTGATCGGGCTCGAAGGGGAATAAATTTTTTGGAATAGGGTTCCCCCACCACTTTGACGCTCTTAAGAGCGCATGAATTTCGGAAGTCCTTTCTCAATAGTGCCGCGCTGGCATTAATGTCTCGTTCAGAAGTAAAAGTGTAAATTGACATAAGGGATTGTTCATTTTTCATTTTTGGTTGGGAATTCTTTAATTTTAATGAAACTTGGTCTCTTTTCATAGTAAGTTAATCTTTTGGTTTAAGAATTCATCTTGTTTAGTTGAAACTTCAACTTTTTGGTTCAGAACTCTAGAATTATAATCAGAAAAAAATTTTTTCAGTAGAAAATTAAACTGCTTATTTTAAAATTCAATTTTTTGGTTGGGAATTCTTGACTTTTCTTAAAAACTCGTCTTTTTTGTAATGAATTAATGTTTTTGGTGGAAATTCATCTTTATGGTTGAAAATTTAAGAACAAGGTTTCAAAGTTGAACAACTTTCTTAAAAATTAAAAACAAACATTTCTTTCTCCAAATTTTAAAATTCGTCTTTTTCGTAAGAAATTAATATTTTTCTTTAAAGATTCATTTTTTTAAGTTTAAGATTCAGCTTTTTTTTTGAATTCTTGAATTTTGTAAATAAATTTTTTATTTGGTAGAAAAATAAACTTTGCTTAAAAATTGATCGTTTTTAGTTAAAATTTAACTATTTGGTTCAGAAATCTTGTATTATAATAAGAAAAAAATATTTTTAGTCGAAAATTAAAATGTTTGTTTTAAAATTGAATTTTTTGGTTGAGAATTCTTGAATTTTTTTAAACTTCGTCTTTTTTGTAATGAATTAATTTTTTTGTTTGGAAATTTATCTTTTTGGTTGAAAATTTAACAACAAAGTTTCAAAGTTGAACAACTTTCTTTAAAATTAAAAACAAACATTTCTTTCTTAAAAATTTCAGTGTTTGGTTGTGAATTCCTGAATTTTATTAAAAATTCGTCCTTTTTGGTAAGAAATTAATATTTTTGTTTAAAAATTCATCTTTTTTAGTTGAAGCTTGAACTTTTTTTTAGAATTCTTAAATTTTGTTAAAAAATTTTTTTTTCGGAATTTTATCTTTTGGTTTGAAAATTAATCTTTTTTAACTAAAACTTCCACTTTTTGCGTCAGAATCCTTGAAATTTGTTTAAAAAATTTAATTTGGTAGAAAATTTAAATTATGCTTAAAAATTGATATTTTTTAGTTAAGAATTCAACTCTTTGGTTAAGGATTCTTCAACTTTGTTCTTAAAAACTAAAAAAAAAAGAATTTCTTATTTACTTCTTAAAAATTTAACTTTTTATTTCAGAGTTTTTGAATTGTATTAAAAATTCGTCTTTCTCGTCAAATTAATCTTTTTGTTTAAAAATTCGTCTTTTTTAATTGAAAGTTCTTTTTTTTTTAGAATTCTTAAATTTTGTTAAACATTTTTTTTCCGGAATTTTATCTTTTGTTTTGAAAATTAATCTTTTTTAACTAAAACTTCCACTTTTGCGTCAGAATTCTTAAAATTTGTTAACAAAAATTTATTTGGTAGAAAATTTAACTTTTTGCTTAAAAATTGATCCTTTTTAGTTGAGAATTCAACTATTTGGTTGAGAGATCTTTAACTTTGTTATAAAAGAAAAAGGATTTTTTATTTACTTCTTAAAATTTTTACTTTTTGGTTCAGAATTTTTGAATTGTATTAAAAATTAGCCTTTTTTACTAATAAATTAATATTTTTCTTTAAAAATTCGTCTTTTTCAGTTGAAGATTCAAATTTTTTTGTAGAATTCTTAAATTTTGTTAAAAATTCTTTCTTTTTGTCGGAAATTTATCTTTTGGTTTGAGAACCCATCTTTTTTAGTTGAAAATTTAACTTTTTCTTTGATAATTCTAGAATTTTGTTAAAAATTAATTTTTTCTGTAAAAAATTAATTTTCTTATTTGAAAATTCATCTTTCTGGTTCGGAATTCTTGCATTTTATTGAAAATTCGACTTTTTTAATAATAGATTAATATTTTTGTTTAAAAATTCGTCTTTTTTAGTCAAAGATTCAAATTTTTTTTTATAATTCTTCAATTTTGTTAAACTTTTACTTTTTTTAATTTATCTTTCGGTTTGAAAATTCATATTTTTTGGCTAAAACTTAAACTTTTGCCTCAGAATTCTTGAAATATGTTTTAAAAAATTTATTTGGTAGAAAATTTAACTTTTTGCTTAAAAATTGATCTTTTTTAGTTGAGAATTCAACTATTTGGTTGCGAATTCTTTAACTTTGTGTAAAAATTCGTTTGTTTTCAATAATAAATTAAACAAATAGATTTTAAAGCTAAATTAATTTCTTAAAAACTAAAAAAAACAGAATTTCTTATTTAATTCTTAAAAATTTTACTTTTTGTTTTAGAATATTTGAATTGTATTGAAAATTCGTCTTTCTGGTAATAAATTAAACTTTTTGTTTGAAAATTCATCTTTTTAGTTAAAAATTCAACTTTTTGTTTGATGATTCTTGAATTTTGTTAAAAATTAATTTTTTTCTGTACAAAATTAATTTTCTTGTTTAAAAATTTATCTTACTGGTTTAGAATTCTTGAATTTTATTGAAAATTCGCCTTTTTTAATGATAGATTATTATTTTTGTTTAAAAATTCGTCTTTTATAGTTGAAGATTTAACTTTTTTTTAGAATTCTTAAATTTTGTTAAATATTCTTTCTGTTGTCGGAAATTTACCTTTTGGTTTGTAAATTCATATTTTTAGCTAAAACTTCCACTTTTTGTGTCAGAATTCTTGAAATTTATTGAAAAAATTGTATTGCGTAGAAAATTTAACTTTTTTTGAAAAATTGATCTTTTTTAATTGAGAATTCAACCATTTAATAAGGAATTTTTCAACTGTGTGAAAAATTCGTTTTTTTACAATAATAAAATAAACAACTGATTTTAAAGCTGAAGCAGTTTCTTCAAAACTAAAAAGAAAAAGAATTTTTTTATTTAATTCTTAAAAATTTTACTTTTTGGCTCAGAATTTTCGAATTTAATTAAAATTCTATTTTTCTGACAGTAAATTAAACTTTTTGTTTAAAAATTTGTCTTTTTTAGTTGAAGATTTAACTTTTTGCGTCAGAATTCTTGAAATTTGTCGAAAAAACTTTATTTCGTAGAAAATTTAACTTTTTCCTAAAAATTGATATTTTTTAGTTGAGAATTAAAATATTTAATTGAGAATTTTTGAACTTTGTTAAAAATTCGTCTGTTTACAATAATAAATTAAAAAATTAGATTTTAAAGCTGAAGTAATTTCTTAAAAACTAAAAAAAAAGAATTTCTTATTTAATTCTTAAAAATTTTACTTTTTGGTTTAGAATTTTTAAATTTATTAAAATTTCGTTTTTCTGGTAATAATTTAAAGTTTTTGTTTAAAAAATTAATCTTTTTTAGTTGAAAATTCAACTTTTTGTCTAATAATTCTTAAATTTTGTTAAAATTTAGTTATTTTCTGTACAAAATTAATTTTGTTGTTTAAAAATTCATTTTTCTTATTCTGAATTCTTAAATTTTATTGAAAATTCCCCTTTTTTACTAATAAATTAATTTTTTTTTAATTCGCCTTTTTTAGTTGAAGATTCAACTTTTTGCGTCAGAATTCTTAAAATTTTTAATTGAGAACTCAACTATTTAATTGAGAATTTTTAATTTTTTCGTTTGTTTGTTTGTTTTAATTTTTTTGTTGAAAATTAGCCTTTTTTACTAATAAATTAATATTTTTGTTAACAAATTCGTCTTTTTCCTTAGTAAATTAATCTTTTGGTTTAAAAAATCATATTTTTGGTTAATAATTTATTAGAAGGTTTTAAAGTTGAAATACTTTCACAATAATAAAAAAAATCCTTTTTTAAAAATTCCACTTTTTGGTTTGGAATTCTAAGTTTTAATGTTGAAATAAATTTATCAGAATTAAAAAAAAAATTCTTTCCTAAAAATTCCACTTAATTTCGAAATAAGAAAGATTACTTTGCAATAATAAAAGGTAAAATTTTAATCGAAAATCATGATTATTTATTAAAAGAGTTACATTTTTAACCACAAAAAATTACTTTAAAAAAACAGTTATATTTTTAACGAAGTCCATTTTTTAAAAATATAGTTTAATTTCTGTTTCCAATAGCTAAATGTTTAGCCTACAAAGACTAATTTTGAATTAAATTATTTCAAGCCAAAAAGATGGACTTTTCAGAAGACTGTAAATTTTTTCTTATCATAAAATTTTATTCTATTTTTTTATTTTTTGGAAAAGATTTTAATTTTAAGATTTTTTATCTTCGTTAGTTTTTGAAGATCTATTTTTTTGTTCTATTTTCTTTTAAACAAATTATAATTTTTTTAAATATTTTTTCAAATAAGTAAAATCATAAAAATACTAATTTAAAAAAAGCGGGAAAAGGGCTTAAAAGACTTTGTATTCCAAATTTTTTAACTTATAAGGTTCTTCAATTATTCAATTATTTATTTAATTTAGTTTTTTAAATACGAATTTAAAATTTTAAAAACACATTTTTGAATATTTCTTCTTTTATTCTTTGTTCTTTAAAAGTTTTCTTTTATTTCATACCTTTTCAGATTAATCTTAAAAATATTTTTTTTTTTAAATTAGCAAAGGTGTTAATCTAATAGAAATTTTGTTTTCTACGAGGGCAGTGAGGGGGGTAGGGGAAATTAGAGGCGTGGTAGTAAGGGAAGCGGAATCTAGGACACTTCCCTTAACTTTATCCCTTAATCCCGCACCCTCCCCCCTATTCCACCCCATTTCCTTCATTTCCTGTCCTCTCATTCCCCTCCCTTTCTCCCACTTCCCCTAACCTTTTCTAACTTCCTTTCATTTTCCCTTTCCTTTGCTTACCCTAATTCCCTTCTCACTTTCCCTTACTTTCCTCCTTTGGAAAACGTACGACGGACTATCCTTTTCTATTCTTTGCGCAATTACAAATTTAGTCTATCTTTTTTAATCCCTATTTTCATATCCAATTAAATCCTTTTCTATCTTATTCTATCCTTTATCTATTCACGTCAATATTTTTCTATCTCTCTGTCAGTCTAAGTTCACGTCTATCTTTTTCAATCCCCTCTTCTCTATCTCATCCTATCCTTCATCTATCCACATTAATATTTTACTATCTTTTTAATCCTAAATTAGGTCTATCTTTCTCAATCCCCTCTTCTCTATCTCTTTATCAATCGAAATTAACGATTATCCTTTTTAATATCCTCTTCTCTATATTATCATTATCCTTTGTAAATCCACGTTAATCTTTCTCTATCTCTTTCCTAATCTGAAATTCACGTCTACCTTTTTCAATGCCGTCTATTCTATCTCATGCTATCCTTTATCTGTCCTTGTCAGTTTTATTCTATCTCTCTCACTCCTAATTCCCGCTTATTCCTTGCAATCTTTTATCTTATTTTATCCTATTCTAGGCTTATCAACATCTATCTTTTTCTATCTCTTTAGTAATCTAAATTTACGTCTATCTTTGTCAGTCCCTTTTTCCCTAACCATGCTTCATCTATTCACGTCAATTCTGGACTATATATCTGTCGATCGAAATTCAGATACATCTTTTTATAACTCCTCTGTCACATCGTATTTTCAATCTATTAACGTATATATTCTTCTAATTCATTTTCAACTCAAATTCCCTTCTATTCTTTTAATTCCCTCTTCTCTGTCTCCTTCTATCCTTGGCCTGTCTTCGTGCATCTTTTCCTATCCCTCTTTCAATCTGAATTCCGTTGACGCATGACGCTATTTTCTCGCTATGCTTCATCTTGCTAGCCTCTGCCTCCGCAGCTAATCCGTAATCCTTATTTACTATTTACAATATGTACACTTTTCTTAAATCTACTTCCTCTCCTATATACAATCTTTCCTTCTTCATTCCTTTTCCTGCTTCCTTTTCTTCTTTTCTATCTAAACCAACACCCCTTTCACTCACGCCACTGCCCTTTTGTCCCCCCCTTTCATGTAACAATACCTCCATGCTTATCCCACTCCTTTCCACCTCTTTACACTCCTCCAACCAGTGTTTTAATTTTGCATCCCCCTGCCTTGCTCTCCTTTCTCACACAAACATTGCGCTCTCTCCCTTGGCACAATTCACAAATTGTTCCTATTAAACCTTGAATCTTTTATTCTCTCCTCTCCTGCTTTCTTTTCTCTCTTTATGCTGTTTCTTTTAACCTAGTCATACACCATCCTTCCTTCCTCATTCATCTTTCTCACTTCTTCTATCTGCAATCTATTCTCTCTAAAATACCTTTTCCTTTCCACCTCCATACTCTCACCCCTACGTCTGTTCCCCTTCTCCCAGAAACATTCCCCAACCAGCTTATTTTTCCCCTCTTCTAAAAATGTGTCCTTATCTTTACACGCTTTTCCAAGTGATTTGATTTGTTTCTCATACATTTTAGTTTGAAATGAATAATATGGAAAAGTTTGCAAGAATCATCGATCTTATGAACTCTGACATCGAATAGCATCTACAAGTTGCTCTAGTTTCATTCTGTTGCCAATATAATTATTTCCTCTCCTAAATGCAATCTTTCCTTCTCCATTCCTCTTCCTCCTTCCTTCTCTTCTTCTCCATCTTACCCAACACCCAATTAACCCATGCCTCAGTCCTTTCGTCCCCCCTTCCATGCAACAGTACATCCTCTTCTCTCCAGAAAGCCAGAATCTATTAACACTCCTCCAACTGGTTTTCCACTTTGGCATCCCCCTTCCTGCATAATTCACACATCCTCTTCTCTTAAGAAAGCCAGAACCTATTTTATCACTCCATGCATTCGCATCTCATTCTCGCTATAAGTTTCTGACTTCTTTGCTCTCCTTTCTCACACAAATATTGCGCTCTCTCCCTTGACACAATCCACACATAGTTCCTATTAAACCTTGACACTCTTATTCTCTCCTCTCCTGCTTCCTTCTCTCTCTCCATTCTGTTTCTTTTAACGAACTCATACACCCTTCTATCTTCCTTATTCATCTTTCGCACTTCTTCCATCTGCAATCCATTCGCTATAAAATACCTTTCCCTTTCCACCTCCATCCTCCGACCCCTACGCCTTCTCCCCTTCTCCCAGCAACATTCCCTAGCCAGATTACTTCCCCCTCTTCCAAAAATTTCTCCTCATCTTTACACGCTTTTTCAAAAGATTTGATAGGTTTCTCATACATTTTAGTTTGAAATGAATTATATGGAAGAGTTTGCAAGAATCATCGATCTTATGAACTCTGACATCGACTAGCATCCACAAGTTGCTCTTGTTTCATTCTGTTGCCAATGTGCAATCAATCGTGAGCATTCAAGTAATTGATACCTATCTCAGTGTAACAAATGATAGTGACTGACATGCAACCTCTTGGAAAGTTTACCTACATTAATTTATTAATATCAAGAAAAGAGCTCGTAGAAATGGTTTTTTGATTAGTTGGGTTAAGTGATTTCAAAGGCGCATTTATTTAATAGAATTTTCTGCATCAAATTGTTTTTAAGAGCACAAGAAGTTAAATTAAAAATAAACAAGAATTCTTACGAGAAATTTCGTTTCCAAAGAAATATTTTAATTTTCAACCAAAAAATTTGAACCTGAAACCGAAAATGGAATCGTTAAATTTTCAGTTAAAAAAACTAATTTTTAGCAGAAAAAAATTCTCAATGAGTAAAATTCATCAAAAACGACGAATTTGTAACGAAATAATTAAAACTTCAATAGTATGGTCCAAAAATGCATTGAAATTTTTTATTTTTTTCATTATTCGGCATACAAATTAAGCTTGTTTCTAATATACAGGGTGTCTAGAAAGTCCCGGGACTGTTGGATATTTCCTCAGGTAAAATATTTTTCAAAAAAGTGAAGGTCATTCCTGAAGTAAATTTCAACGAGTACGTAACCAAGTCATACGTCAATCGTAACGTTCAAGGTCAGTTAGAGGTTATTTGAAATTAAAAAAGTTTTCCAAGAGGTCAATGTGATTCCTGAAGTAAATTTCAACAAAGAATTCAATGCTGACCTTCATTTTGACCTTGAAGTTAATATTCATGGCTTGTTGAAGGCCAACTTTGTTTTTTATATTGGAAACCCCCTTTTTTACATCTGCAATCGATAGAACAGAAAGTTTTACGCTCAGGTACGTACCCAAGTCATAGGTCAATTGAAAACGTTCAAGGTCAGTTAGAGGTTATTTGAAATTAAAAAAGTTTTTCAAGAGGTCAATGTAATTCCTGAAGTAAATTTCAACAAGGAATTCAATAGTGATATTCATTTTGACCTCGAAGTTGATCTTCATGGCTTTTTGAAGGTTAGCTTTGTTTTTTTTTAAATAAATGCCCCCTTTTTACATCTGCAATAGATAGAGTGGAAAATTCTACGCTTAGGTACGTATCCAAGTCATATGTCAATTGAAAACGTTCAAGGTCAGTTAGAGGTTATTTGAAATTAAAAAAGTTTTCCAAGAGGTCAATGTAATTCCTGAAGTAAGTTTCAACAAGGAATTCAATGGTGACCTTCATTTTGACCTTAAAGTTGATATTCATGGCTTGTTGAAGGTCAACTTTGTTTTTTTAATGGAAACCCCCTTTTTTAAATCTGCAATCGATAGAGCGGAAAGTTCTACGCTCAGGTACGTACCCAAGTCATAGGTCAATTGTAAAAGTTCAAGGTCAGTTAGAGGTTATTTGAAATTAACAAAGTTTTCCAAGAGTTTAGTGTAATTCCTGAAGTAAATTTCAACTAGGAATTCTATGGTGACCTTTATTTTGACCTTATAATTTTACAATATTCAAAACGCTGTAACCGTGATCAATACAGAGCTCACTAATGAATTTCTCGTTGAAATTTACTTCAAAAATTGCACTGACCTCTTTGAAAACTTTGTTAATTTCAAATAACCTCTAATTAAATAATTCCGCTCTATCGACTGCAGATGTAAAAAAGGGGTTTTCATTTTGAAAAAACAAAGTTGACCTTCAAAAAGTCATGAAGGTCATCTTAAAGGTCAAAATGAAAGACACATTAGAATTCCTCGTTGAACTTTAATTCAGCAGTGACCTTCACTTGTTTAAAAAATATTTTTCCGCCCCGGTATTTTTTAGACACCTTGTATATAGGTTGCTACTGTGTACTAATAATCAGATGTTTACATGAATTTTTTAAACAAATTATTATTGCTTTTTGTAATTTTGTCTTAGAACAAAGATAGAAAGTCACTTTTTTCCAGTGTTGAACTTTTGTAACAATTTTGAATTATAACGAGATAAGAGTTAAATATTCTTGACAAGAAATAATTTTTTTATAATTTATAATCATTGTTAATAATTTTCTTTTAAAATAATGCCAGCACAATTGCAATTTTTCTAACGTTTTCAACTTTTTGTTCACTCTTAATTTAGAGTTAGTTAATATTTAATTTTATTTAGCAAAAATGAATTGTTTAACAAGTTATTACTGTTTATAACTATTTCATCTATATTGATCCCAGATAGTTGCGGATCGCATTCTAAAATTTTCACTTTTTACCCAACTTTTACCCACTTTTTACTTAGTGAAAGAATAAATAATCAAGTTAACAAATATAGATCTTTAAAGAATTAATTATTTTTAACACTATTTTTTCCTAGATAAAATCGTTTTTTCCGTAATATCTAAATTTGCTTTGCTATTCCATTTGTGAACAAATAACAAATTTTCAAAAAACAGAATCTTTTTCTAAACAATCTTTTCAAACTCTCTATATAAATTCTATTAATTGTGAATCAAGTTGCATCATTTATTACTGTACTAAGTAAATATAGCTTCGTTTTCTGAAAACAACATTAATTTTACACATGAAAACGAATTTTCAAAGAAATAGTTATAAAATACACAAAAGTGCATTTATATTTCGTATTTGGTGCAGCCCTAAATAATAATTTTATTTAATAATCATTATTTCAGTGACTAAATTTAATGTTTTTGGGGAAGTTGGGGAATTGAGGGGAATTGGGTGGGGACTTCTGTGAAAGTATTTCAAGTATTGGATTGATAGGGAACTGAGGGGAAATTAGGGGTTGGGAAATAGGGAAAACGAGAGAGAAAGGAAGTAGTGGAAGGGTTAGACCGTGAAAAGAAATTAGGGATTCGGAAGTAGGGGAAATGAGAGGAGAGGAGTACAGGTAAAAATAAAGTGAGGCCAAATGAGGGAAGGGGAAGAAAGGGAAATTAAAAGGGAAAGTAGGTGAAGGGAAATAAGGCCGGGAGATTCGGGGAAGTGAGATAAAATGACTGAAGACTGTAGGATATGTGAAGGGGGTGAGGTGGAGAGGGTTACTAGGGCAAGTGAGGGAGGGTAACTAGAAAAAGCAAGGGAAAATTAAATTGAGAAAGTAATGACAAGAAATGTTGGTACGGTGAGTTAGAAAAAATTAGTTGTGAAGAAGAAGACGAATTAGGCAGGAATGAAGGACGGAGAATAAGGGGAATTAAGAGGAAATAATAGGAGAAGGAGAACGTACATGGTAAATGAGGAGAAAGAGAGTTAGGGGAAGCCAGTAGAATTAAAAAGACAGAGAAAAAGAGGGGAGATTAGTAAAAGAGAAGTAAGGGAAAATGTGTTGTGGAGAACTGTGGAAATTTCTGACAGAGGTGTGTTTTGACATGAGAGTTGAGAAAGTAACAGAAATGAGAGGAGGGAAAGTAGAGGTACCGAAGGAAGAGAAGTACATGTACCAGGGGAGAATGAGAGGATGTAACGAGAAAGTAGTGAAGGGAAATAAGGAAGCGCAAAGTAGAAACAAATGAAAGAAGAGTATGTAAGAGGAAATTAGGCCCAAAACTTTGGATAGTGAGAGAAAATAAAAGAATTGCAGTTAGGAGAAATGTGTGTGGGGAAACATCGGATGTATGGAAAACAATAGGGGTGAAATTTACTGAAGACTGTAGGATAGGTAAGGAGGGAGTGGGTAACCAGGGCAAGTGAGGGAGGGTAACTAGAAGAAGAGAGAAAAAATGAAATAGAGAAAGTAATAACAAGAAAGGTTGGTATGGTAAGTTAGGAAAAATAAATGTGAAGAAGAAGATAAATTAAGCAGGAATAAAAGGCGGAGAATAAGGGGAATTGAGAGGAAATAATAGAAGACGTAGCAATTACATGGTAAATGAGGAGAAAAAGAGGTAGTGAAAGCGAGTGGAATTAAAAGGACAGAGAAAAAGAGGGGAGATTAGTGAATAAAGAGTGAGGGAAAATGTGGTTAGAGAACTAAGGAAAATTCTGACAGAGGTGTAATTTGACATGAGAGTTGAGAAAGTAAGGGAAATGAGAGGAGGGAAAGTAGAGGTACCGAAGGACGAGAATTGCATGCACCGGGCTAGAATGAGAGGGTGTAACAAAAAAGTAGTGAAGGGAAATAAGAAAGGGAAAAGTAGATACAAATGAAACAAGAGTTATTTAAGAGGAAATTAGGCTGAAAATTTTGGTTAGTGAGAGAAAATAAAAGAATCGCTGTTAGGAGAAATGTGGGAAATACATTAGTGGAAGTCTGAGAAACGTGGTGTAGGAAGTGAGAGGAAATAATGGGTGGAAAGGTAAAGGTAGTTAAATAAAATTAAGTGTTGGGTTAGAAACAAGGGCAAGTTAAGCAGTTAGGCGCAGTACAAATCCAGGGAGGGCTGTACTTTAAATGAAGGACGGTAACTAGGACAAGTAAGGGAAGATGAACTAGAGGAAGTGATGGAAAGCAAGTTTGATAGGTTAAGTGATGAGAAGTTAGGAAAATGTAGAATCAGAAGTAAGGAGGAATGAGGAGTAGGAAAGGAGGAGAAATAAGGGAAAGTAAGTGAAAAAAGAGTAGAAAATTTGTTGTTTTATGAGAAGTGCGGAGTAACAAAAAGTGAGCTGAAATAAAGGGTTGGAGAGAAAGGGGATGAAATTAGTTGAAGAGTAGTGAGAGGAAACGTTTGGTTAGAAGTATTGCAAATTATGAGATAGAGATAATTGGAAATGGAAGTTCGGGAAGTAGGGGAAATCAGAGGAGGGAAAGTAAAAGTAACGAAGAGAAAAAGTAAGTCTAATAAAGAACAATGAGTGGGGTTTACGAGGAAACAATTAAGAGAATCAAAAAGAGATAAAGTAGGGGATGATGAGATGTAAGGTAATTCAGGGGAAATGGCGTCGAGAATGCAAGGAAGTGAAAAATGAGTGTAGTCGTATCAGGATAAATTCGGGCAGTTAATTCAGGGGAAGTCGGATAAAAATGGTGTAGAAAGTATCGAAAAATAATGGGTATAAAGTTAAAGATGGGTAAGTTAAGTGTTGGATCGGGAAGAAGAAGTAGGTGATATGAGGGGTGGGCAAAAAAAGCTTGCGCTGCAGGGCATATTCGGGAGGTTAACTAGGACAATTCAGGCCAAATGAATTAGAGGAAGTGAAAGAAATCAAGGCTGGTAGGGTATGTGAGGAGAAATTAAAGAGAGGTAGCAGGAGAAGTAAAGAGAAATGAAGAGTGGGAAAGTGGGGGATGTGATGAGCAAAAATAGGGACCGTAAGAAAAGTAATTGTGATTGAGAGGTTTGAAATAAAGGGGCTGAAACAAGAGGAAGAAAAGTGAGGAGAAATGTTGGGTTGGAAGCATTGTAAAGTATGGGAGAGAGCTTAGAAGAAATTCGGAACAGGGAAGTAGAGGAAGTGAGGGGAGGACAAGGGGTTAGTTAAACGGATATTGATGGAGATGGAAGGGTTGAGGAAAGGATGTAATGGAAGAGAACGTAATGAGCGTTCGGAATTAGAGGAATGAGAAGAAGACTAGTTGGTAAGTGTGGCTGAGAAGGCATGGAGAGGAGAGAGCTGGTGAAGGGATGTAAGGAAGGATGAGAGTCGTAACAGTAGAGAAATTGATGGGAGGACTATCAGGAAAGTGTGGGTGAGTAGGGATGGAGAAGTGAGGTTTGAGAAGGGGATGCGAAGAAGGGCAGTGTTAGTTGAGTAACTGAGGAGATGTGAGAGTAAAGGAGAAGGAAAGTTATAAAGAAGATGTGGAAGAAGGTTAGAAAGAGAGGAGAAGCGATAATTAGAGTTTTTTGCAAAGAAGCGGGGAGAGTAGAGAGAGTATGGGAAGTAAGACAAAGAAATTATGGGAGAGGAATTAATTTTTAAAGTAACTTTTTAGGAAAGAAAAGGGATTAATTAAAGATCTGTTTGAAACTTTTGGCGAATAGTGTATGTCGGTGATTTTAAGTGGGTAGAGCAGATCGTTCATTATTGATAAAAAAACAAATTTATTCTCAACTGGTTCTTAATTGACTTAAATAAATTGAGCAGTTGCATTAAATACAAGCTTAACATCTATCGACCTAAATTAACTGGTACGAATTAAACGTTCGCAAACTCACAGAATACCCTAGTATTAGCTTTACGTTTTCTCGTGTTTACTTCGGTTTCCTGATTAGGTAATGACTCTGTCTGCCTAATTAATGGTTCGGAATTTAAAGCTTAATTTATATTGTCTTTTTCTTTTTTTTCTTTTTTATTCTCAATTAACAACTCTCAAATCTTATTCTATCCCAAAAAAATGAGTGGAAATTTTCAGTTTGATCTTTTGAATTTTTTGGAATTTAGTATATTACAATTTTTTGAATAAGAAAGTTTCATTTTAAAAGAGAAAATTTAAACTGTACTTCATTTTAATTCTAAATTTACTTTTTTTTAGTAAATAAACTATAAAATTATCTTTTTTATTTGAGAATTAAACTTATTTGTAGAATATTTAATTACCTTGTTAAAGTTTCTTATTTTACGGAAAATAATTTTTTTCAACAGAAAATTTATCTATTCTATTTTAACTATAAATTAATCTTTTTAGTTAAGAATTTTACTATTTGTTTAAACGTTAATGCATTTTGTTAAAAATTTGTCTTTTTCCGTATAAAGTTCTTATTGGCTAAAAATCGAATTTTTTTGTTTTGTAGAAGATGCAACTTTATTTTAAAATTTTTGCGCTAAATTTATTGGTATCATGAAAATTCATCTTTGAATTGAAAATTTAACAATCAGGTTAGAATTTTATATATTTTTTTAACAATTTATTTTTTCTGGTCGAAAATTATTCTTCCTGGCTAAAAATTTATTGTTTTATTTGAATAACTATTTTGGAAGTCGAACTAATTTATAAATTAATTTTTTATCAAAAAGGGATGCCTCTAGTTGAAAATGTTTTTTTTTATTAAAAATGCATTATTTTAGATGAAAATTTAATTATATGGTTAAAAATCGAGCAACTTTGTGAAAAAGTCATTTTTTTAAATTCAAATTCTTTGGTAGAAAACTAAACTATTTAGTTTATAATTAACTTGTTTATATTTAATATCTTTGGTTAAATATTAATATATTTGATTTAAAATTTATAAAGAATGTCTTTTTTGATTAAAAATCATTAAATTTTGTACAAAACTCAACATTTTGGTAAAATTTTTTTATTTAGTTTACAACTCACGATTTTTGTTGAAAATTAATCTCCCTGGTAGAAAATTGCCCCATTTTATAAAAAAATTATGATCTTTTGTTTAAAATATAATTTACAATAACTGCTTTATTGGAAAATATCTTATTTTTTGTTGAAAATTAATTCTTTAACTAAAAATTAAACTATTTCTGTTGAACATTCATTATTTCAGTTAAAAGTTTATCTCTGGTTAAAAATCCAACTATTTGTTGAAAATTTGTTTCTTTGTGGAAAACATACTTTTTTATATTTAAAATTCAACTATTTAGTTGAAAATTGGTGCTTTTTAGTTGAAAATTTAACCACGTCATGGAAAATTCATGTATGTTGTTAAAAAATAATTTTTTTCAATAGAAAATTATTATACTTGGTTGTAAATTAATTTTTTATTCAGAAATTTCGTATTTGGTTAAAATATAATCATCTTTTTTTTCTGTTGGAGAATTTATTTTTTAACTGAAATTTAACCAGCTTTTATTTATTGCATTATATATTATACATTATATTTTCACATTCATCATTTAAGGCTTTTGTTGAAAATTCTTTTTGCTCATCGAAAAATAATTTTTAAAACTAAACATTAACCTATTTCATTTGTATTGTAAATTGATCTTTATTAGTTAAAGATTCAACTATTTGGTTACAAATTAATAAATATAGGTAAAAATTAGAATTTTTTTGGTATTTGCCTTTTTGGTAAAAAAATCTTTTTTTTAACTACAAATTAATTAGTTTGGTTTAAAATTTGATTAGTAATTGGATGTTGATGGTGAAAAATTGGCTTTAGGGTCACAAAAAATTGAAATCAATGTATCATTCAATCAGAC
>JAAAKG020132908.1:0-14352 GCA_010014905.2 Druon quercuslanigerum
AGACCTGGTAATGTAATGAGGTGTGGCAAGAGAATGATCTGTTTCTGGAAAATGTCTTCCGGGAGAAGAAGAAGGTTCAAAGCAATCTAAATCAGGATTAGGGCCATCATCATTAGGCAAACGCTTGGACTGGGAACTTATATCTGAAACAAGAAATAAAGTATTAAATTTTTGTTTCAAGTAACCAGGCATACGTATGTTTATACATGGTGAGTTTATGATAAGGTTTAAATTGTTGACGCAATTCCATAAATGCCTATAATGTTGGCTTATTTAATGCCTTTTGTCCATGGAAGCTTTTAAAACAATATTCCTGTATCAAAGGCCTGTATCTTATTAAACGAGTGTTTTTCAAAAAGGTCAAAGCTTTTACCCTTAGTGACTTTAACAAGGAATATGATAGTTACCTTAGTTTTGACCTTGAGGTTACCCATCAAAGATATTTCAACATCAACTTTTTTTGTAAATGTAAAAGCCCCTTTTCACATGGGAAATCAGAAGAATCCAAACCAGAATCATTAAGACATTTAAAAGGGCAAAACACTAAATAGACAAAATCCAAACTCATTTCGCTTGGATATTGGCCTGGCGTATCAGGACTGGCGTGATGAGGTAACCGCTGCAGCGCCTCTACGCGAAAGGGGTTGATTTGATGTAAAAATGTTAATTTGTAAAGTTTATTTGAAAGTTGAATTATAATTTATTGCATAAAAATTTTTGCCGTAAAATGAACCAGTACTTCGAAAAACTCATTGTTGAAGTAATTTTGCCCATGAGGCGACGTCAGTGATGCTGCGGCGCTCGTACGCAAAGAACTTTGTTTTTATTAAAAAAAAATTAAAAGGACAAAAATTAAACGAAATATTCTATTTTTCCTATTTTGTAAAATGGCGGCGTGTTCGTACTTAAAGCCAGTACAGGCTTAGAGAATTACTGCATTTTACTTTTATTAAAATGGTTTACATGCTTTCAGAAAACGCCAGTTTGTACGATATGTGGTACGTGAAAAATTTCTCTCTGGTCTTTAAATCGTAAAAATACCGATTTGCCGAAAGCTGAAATGGATATTTACCTAAGTAATAGATACATAATATCATTATATTCACCAATAAAATTCAGGATGACGGCTAAGCATAAGAGCAGTGTACAGATAATCTTCATATTTTCTAAGTAGAGGACAAAACGATTAACGTATTAATTAGAAATTTTATCAACAATGTAGCTGAAGAATATTCTGCTGCTCGATGAGGTTATAGAATTTATACTATAGTCGTCAACTTTTAAATTGAAGGCGTAAACTCTGTAGTTGTGAGATATTTACATTTGATAAGATTTTAATTTAGTTACACATTTCTCTGAAACTGATGTCACAGAAGACTATTATTGTAAAGTTTCAACGATTTAAGACACACAGAAAATTTTTCAAGATTAGAAAATTCGCTGTACTGTGATTAGTAGTACTTAGACAAATTTTTATTCTAAGCAAAATAACGCACGATATAAAAAAAAAAAACCAAGAAAAGAAAAATGTTGCTTTTTGAATGTCCTAAAAGATTATCACCTAACACATTACTGTTGAAGATGGGTGACCTTCTTAGCATAAAACACTAATTAGCTATGATTTTCGGGTAAAACTTATCGCCCCCTCTTCCTCATTAAACCTTAGATGCTTAAAGAGACTCTTTTAGTGAATGATTAGAAGATGGAGCAATAAGGGAGCCACAACAGCGGTGTAGAACACGATGCGATAAAACATTCAATTGAGAAAGTCTTTGTCATTGAGGTTAGGGATATAAATTAGAAATCAGAAAAAAATAAGGCTGCTGTGTGGATAATATGTGTAACATTTAAATTTTATAAATAATAATAAATTATAAAAATTTTTCATCCCTTTTCATGCCAAATGTGGTACACTTCAGTTCGTGCCTGAGGTTAGGGGTTTGATAAGACGCTTGTTTGACATGTGTACAAGATAACTATAAAGTTGAAGTAAGTTCCCAGGATTTTTTATCAATGAAGACGAGGCTTTAATAAACCTTGTTAAATTTTTTCAAAAACTCCTAACTGCAGCACTTGCTCCTGGAGGAAAGGGTCAGATATTTTTTATCATTTTTTCTCCTTTTTCTCAATATTTTGTTTACGGCTATGCTTAAGTTATATTGGTGCGAACATATAAATTTGTACAAATTAATATTATTAAAAAAAGTAGCGCCAAGAGTCATAAATGCTGTGAGATAGATTCCGATGACTATTTTCGTACTAAATCCATTTTCGCATGTCCAATTTTTAACTGAAATTTACTGCAATTTATTATAGCATTGAATGGATTTCAAGAACTTTTTACTGCTGAATTTTTTCCAATTTTTAACTAAAATCTACTTAAATTAAATATTTAAATGAATAGACTTTTCTTAAGATCTCTGTAAAAATCTTGATTTAAATTACTTAGTCTAGCCCCTCAAAATACACCCAATAGTCATTAATGATGGGAAGTTTGCAATAAATTTTAATTAAAAATTTTAAAGGTATGAAAACACGCAGGATATGCAAAAAATCAAGAATCCCATTTTGCGGACGAACTATGCAAGGTGCGAAGAAGGTAAAGGAAAAAATTTTGTGGCCAAAAAATATCTACAAATTTGCTCCTAATTATTTTCTGATATGAAGCGTAGTTTTTTTATTCTTAGAAAAGATTCAACATTAAAAACTAAAATTTTTACAGAAAGGATACAGTCTACAAAAAAACAATTAAGCAAAAGATGGCTTCAAAAAAGAGCTACAAATTTGTTATTAATCGTTTGATGATAGGATTTGTAGTTTTTGTTTAAATCATAAAAAAGCATTAACAATGAAAATATTACATTTTTGCAGAAAAACAAAGCAACTTACGAAAGCAATTAATTGACTAAATGTTTTCACCCAAACACACCTACAGAACAAAAACAAGGTCGAAGGTTTAGTATCTATATTTAAAGTTTTTACGATAGAATAGAGCAAACATAATTGCTAACGAAATCACCATGTTTCATAGAATACATAAAAGACTTATCAACAAGAAGTGTGTCTCAAAGAATAAATATTTCGGCTCATTAGATAAAATATATGCAGAAATATATGAAAAGCAGAAAAAGTGAACAAATGAATTAAGCTTCAATTTAAAAAAAAATTTAGAAATTATAATTATATGTTTTATTTGAATGAAAGAAAATAAAAAAACATTTCCTTTATTCAAATATACTTTTTTGCGACGGGATAGAATTTACAAAATTCCTTTTATTCCAAGAAGTTTTTTGCTGAATGAATATTAAAATTGCGAAAATATAAATTTTTTTGTATGCTTTGCCGAAAATTTAAAAAAGGTTGAGCTATAGAAACATCATTTGCGATAATTTCCTAATATATATTTATCAAATATAGTTAATAAGTAATAAAGATAATTTTTAGTTTTGTTTCCTGATCGTGTATATAATAAATTACAATTTTTTCCCTTTTTCCTTGTTCCAAACAAATGAATTAGAGCTGGTAATGGAACTAAATTTCGACATTCCAGTAGCAGTTTGTCTCCATAATTGAGGGGCCGGATTTTATAAGGGGTTTAGCGCGCGACTTTTCCGAAATGTGTGAATTTTTTTCTCTGAAACTTAAAATTGTACAACAAAGTGGTATATGTAATGAAGTTGAAAAAATTAAAAATCGATCATCTGTGAGTCACATTTCGGGAAGGTCACGCGCATTATTATGATTTATGATTAAGCATGTATTTGAGTTGTCCTTAATTCGAGCTTTGGCTCACATTTTTCAGTTCTTAAGGAAATAACGAGTTCGTGAACCAGCCTTCCTAAAATAGAATATTCCATTTTTAGTAGGTAGTAGAGAAATGAGTATGCCAACTGGGTAAAACCCAGCGAGGACGAGGCGCATTCCCAATGCGCTTACTACAGTAGTATACAAGGTGTCTCAGAAACCTCGTACCGCCAAAAACCAGGACATTGCTTTTTAAATTGTGAGCAGAAAAGTCCTTTGCCATTTTTCGAAATTCTCAAAAATAAGCGAGATGTTCAATATTTCTTTTGGCCAATCAACGCGCTTGGCGGGAACAGCGCCAGTAGCGTAACAGCGGTCATGGGCACCTGAAAGAATTTTGTTTGTTTATTTATGTTTCAATCGAAACAATGCTTGATGATGACGAGCTATTTTTTATTTTCAATTCGTGTAATTGTAATTTTTTCAAATTGCAAAAATTTTGTTAAGTTCGAAATCGCGAAAAGCAAAACGATCAATTTTGTTTTAAAAAAAAACTTTTGGAAAAACTACAATCACGCGAATTGAAAATGAAAAACATCTCATCATCATCAAGCATTGTTTCGATTCAAATAGAAATGAAAAAACAAAATTCTTTCGGGGGCCCATGGCCGCGGTTACGCTACTGGCGCTGTTCCCGCCAAGCGCGCTGATTGGCAAAAAGAAATATTGAATATCTCGCTTATTTTTAAAAATTTCGAAAAATGGCAAAGGACTTTTCTGCTCAAAATTTAAGAAGCAATGTCCTCGTTTTTGGCGGTACGAGGTTTCTGGGCCACCCTGTATACAGCTGCTGACCAGTGTCCTTGTTTTGTTTTATATTTACAATGTAAAATATGTAAACTATGTAACGATCAGTTTAGTGCAATTATATTATATAAAGATTCAAAATTCAAATTTTCGATAAAATTATCCCGGTGATCCCATTCAATCTACAGATCGAAGTGAGGTTAGCGAAACGTCGAGTACTGTGAGTTTCTCATTCACAAAAACTAAAAAAAGTGAAAAAAGGCATTTTGTATGGAAAGAGAACGTGATGAAAGTAATGCGAATTTTATGGGAGGCCTATATAATTCGAAGGGAAAAATCAGTAAGTGCACGTGCTCCGATAGATTAATGCAACTGCAATTGTGACTGCACCAGTCAGTTTTCTGACAACGAGAAATTTCTAATTCATCAAAAGTTCAACTATCTGAAAGAAAAAAATAGATCAGATGCTTATTTGTTGGGACTGATTTCTATACAGAAAATTGGAAGCTAAACAGCTTAGTACTTACATTCATATTAAGTTCCTCAGAAACCTTTGCTCTGTTTCTTCTAGTAAAAAATTTTAAATATTATTTCTTTGTAATTGAATTAAAATTTTTAAAACAGAATGTTTAATTTGTTTAGAGAAGGCGACCAGATAGAATAAAACGTGGAAGTTTTTGGATAAAATTAATGAGTGTCGGTTGCTTAAAGACCAACTCAAAAAATGCTCCAGAAGGGCAGTGTCATTTAAATACAAACTTATCGTTGAAGGCATTGGACATTGGCTCTGTCAGAAAGCTTCACTGGGCTTCATGAAGTCAAGAAGCCTAAAATTTACTACCTCTATAACCATAAAAAACACCATGACACCCCTCCGATAGATGAACGTAAGACGAGTGAAGGTATCAGAAAAGCAAAGAAGAAGCCTGATTAGCCTGGTCAATCAGATTAAACAACATATTCGAAATTTCATGTGCAAGATTCGCATGGTCCCCAAAAGAAAACAAAAAAAAAGTTTTTTATCTGCGGATCTAAACACACATAAAATGCAGAAGCTTTGTTCAGAAAAATATGATGCTGATGTTTTTCAGAAAATGAAATATGGTATTGCAGTCAAACCTGTGACTTCCTATGAACATTATTTGTATAGAAAATTAGGAACGCTTATAATCGAAAAACTCTCGAAATATTTTTTTAGTGAAAAAGCATCATCTGCTATAAAGGTGATAAGCTCGTATAAGCAGGAAACCAGATAATCTACGTCATTGCTCTTACTGTTTCCATATTCACTATGATCTTAACCGCAGTTCACAAGTATTGAGGTAGGAATTCCTCTCTTGATACATTCTACATGGATCTATTCTTGAAACTAAAATTTAAAATATAATTTTACATTGAGACTAGCTTTTTAATTATTTATTTCTAAACCTAAATTTATACTGAGAGAAACTAAAGATGCAACTTATTTATTATATTAGAAATCCTTTTAATTTTTCAAACTCAAAATTAATTCGATTCCTATTTTCCTTTTGATTCGAGAACAAATTCTCATTTACTGCAAATACGTTTCAATTTATCTGTCATAGTTCTCTTTATTTTTTAAATAATAAAGATATAAGTGAAAAGTTTTTTTTTTTAAATCTGTTATCCTAATCTATCGCTGAAATGCATTCATACGTTCTCGTTTCCCATTGCTGCTAATAAAGTAGCAGACGACAGGTTTTATTCCATTTTAGGATAAACTTTCACTAAATAGCATTTAAACTTTCAAAGCGAAAAATTTTACATGCAACAAAATTTACATTTCGTTTTTCCTGTGCTTGTTCTATTTGTTGAGAAAGCAAAACTACTCTTCATGGTGTTCACAGTATTATATTTATATATTTATCTATTTAACTCATATAAGTTACAATAAATCTACAAAATAAAGGATAAAATCTTAAACATTGAAAAAATAATATTTTAACTCCTAATAATAGTACATTTCAATGCCAAGCAATAGTATTTTTATTGGAATCCAATTAAATGTTTGTTTAAACTTGATTGTAAGATCAGTCCTCTTCTCTGGCAAAACATATTACATTTGTAAAAATTAACATCAAACGATTTTTTCAAAACCTTTTGAAATTATCAGGAAAATAGAACCACGGTTTTAATTTGATTTAAAATTTAGAGAAAAATCTGCGTTTCTCATTTACTAACTAAAACAAGCTTAGGAAATGCGTCACAAAAAAAAATTGATTTTCTTCAAGGCACCTACTATTCACGATATTCTTCGATTAAGTTCAACTGAGAAGCGCTTAAACATCCACTATCTTCTTTGCAAATATCTCGAAAATGCCGCTTTGGCGTTTCTGTAATAATAATAATAATTATTATTATTATTATAAATTCCTAATTTTTTTTCAAACATTAGTTTAGATGATGTGAAATTGCAAATAAAGAACATGAATTAACTTATGATAATAAATATATATTTATTGGTGTATTAACACGTATCTTGTCTAATCGTAACAATAATAATTAATAATAACAAAGTTTTTCGTCGTTCCGAATTTCGGGACGACTAGTCCGCTGCTTTTAATTAGTTAAGCTGCTTGTCCCAAATTTTTGGGATTACTAATCCATCCCATTATCCAGCCCATCCAATTCTGCGGGACGACTAGAGACAGTATTTTTATTTTAGTTTAACTTCGTTTATCCAAATCATTGCCTCTTCATTAAGAAACTATTGGTGGGGCCAACAAAAGGTTTCACTGGCCTCGATATTATGTGAAATCAATTTTATAGGGGTGCATTATTTTCGACTCAATTTTTTCATATTTGAGCAAGAAGCTTTAACTTTGAAAACTACCCCCTCTGCAGAAAAAAGGCGAAAAGCCATATTTAACTATAACTATAAATGCCAAAGAAATATTTCTTCAAATCAAAAACATGGATATTGAGTTTATTAACATTTTTCTATAATTGAAAGAACATTTAATTTTTAAAAAATTACGATGAATTAATAAATGTTTGATTTAAAAAAATAATTACTTAGATGGAACAAATGTTAATTTGCTATAAATAAATCAATTATTGCAATGAAATAAAATATTTACATTAACTAAAGAAAACCCGTGGGGAAATTTTTTTGCGACTTTTTTTAACGCTACCCCCCGGTTCGGTTCCATTTTATGTAGAAATAATTCGTGTAAATCTTGAGCTTAATCGGACTAAGGAAAAAGGGTTGATACGAAACTTGCAGATCTATTAAAAATGCATAAATTTTTGTCTACAACTTTTTCTTCTATGACTGACTGTTTTCAAAAAAAATGCGAAGAAGTATGATACGAATAAAGATACTCCAATTACTATAGTAGAGGATACTATATGAGTCTTCCATAAGAAGAACCAGGTCTAATGTGGTAATGGGGTTGTACTGAGCAAATGTTCTTCTAAAATCTAAAGGACCCATGGTCCTAGCTCATAGTCAACTACCCAACCACATACTTGACGCAGTTCTCTTTCGGATATCTGATGAGTCAAACAAAATTTTCATGTCAGAATGACTTTTGCCCGTCTATTACGTGAAAAAATTTATTGTGTGAAGTTTACGCGAAAGTGCCAGACTAGCATTGCAGGAGGGTATTATTTTTTAGAAAAAAGCACGAATTCCAACTCAGTAAATAAGAAACTTCATCCCAAAATTAGAATCTTTGTACCTAGAATAGAGTTAATCACAAAAACACGCTGGGAGAACATCGGCGGCTCATAGGAAAAAAGAAAAAAATTTCAAATCGATGCTCGAGGATCTTTTTGACATTGCACATGCTAAGAGTCGACAAGTGTCATATTCGGAGTCGATTACAAGAAAGTTACAAGAGAAAGAAAAATGGCACAAAGAGAAGAGGCAGCGTTGTTAAGAAAAGAGCGAAGTGATATTGAAATTCAACAACTATGTGAGTAATGTATAAAAATATCTCAATCATGCAATTTGCAATACTCCTAATTTTTTCACATTTCAGTTTTTTAATTTAATTTTGCATCATTAAATATCTTCTTTTTCTTTTGAAGCTGAAACTGCTGAATTTACGTAAATCTACAAGCGCCAGCAGTTTGGAATCAAGTACAGATATAAATGTATCAGTTGCTGGAAAATCCACTAATAATATTATGGTACAACCTCGTCTCTCAGAATTTACAGAATTGAAATTTTCATTAACAAAAGCAAACCGGGCAAGTGGGAGTTATACACTAGTGACTCCTAAGCGGCCTTAGATAAATGTAAAATCAGTGACAGGGATGCAGTTCATATTCTGATTGCAACTACCGAGGCACTAGGCCATGATGTGCAGGACTTTGTCATCAACAGGTCTTCCATTTATATTGCTAGAGAGTTACTGCCAGCGTTAACAGGTAAGGAGACCGTTGATCGATTTCCTGTGATTCTTTCGAATGGCGATGCTGAACAATTACTTGGAGTGCCTGTACTACAATCTGGATCTGGAAAAGATCAGGCATCAGCTGTTTGTGAAATTCTTGTTGAGTATCGTCTCCAAGATTGTGTTAAGGCCTTAGTTTTCGAGACAACAGCATCGAATATAGGAAGTTATAGAGGTGCGTGCGTTTTGATGGAAAATTTTGTAGAAAAAGATCTTTTGTACTTTGCTTGTAGACATCATCTATATAAAATTATTCTTAGGAGCGTTTTTGAGGAAAAGATGGGTAACACTACAGGTCCGATTGTTTTGATCTTTAAAAATTTTTAAAAAGCTTAGCGTGGAATTAATGTTAATAATTTCAAATTAGGGAATAAAAACGAAAAGATCAAAGAACACTTCAACAAAGGCGACGTATCTCGAATTCTTAATTTTGTCAAAAATACTTTGAGGGCACAGCAGCCTGGAGAGGATCATAGGGAATTTTTGGAGTTAGTAATAATTTCCCTTGGCGGAGCACCACCTCGTGGAGTATTTTTTCATATTCCGGGGGCTATCCATTATGTGAGGTGGATAACAGAAGCTATTAATTACTTGAAAAATTGTCTCTTTTGTCGTGAATTTGTATTAAATCACCTTATCTGGATTGCAGGGTTTTGTCAAAAGTTGATGAATATCAAGCTGTCATAGAAAGCAGATCAGCCTAGAAAGCGGTAAAACACTTCAGATAACAGGTTTAGACCATTGAACTCTTTGTAGACAATATGCGTATTATTTTTCTCTTGTATAGAAAAAAATTACGGTTTAAAATATATTGATTAATTGTATTAAAATACAATCGCTAATCTTAAGAGCAAAGTACAGAATATCCCTATCTTTTCTAATTAGGCGACCAACTAATTATTCTATAATTTAGAAGTTTGATAAATATTGCAGCTGATGGATATTATATTATTTAGTAGGTTACAGAACCCATACTGTAGTCGTTATCTTTTAGGTTAAAGGCGTCAATTTTGTCCTTCTGAGATATTTTCACCTGACAATAGTATAATTTGGTCACAAATTTCTCTTAACGTTAACTTTCTTTGATAAAGGAAACGCTCAAATATTTTGTGAAGTTTTTTATGAAATAGCTTATAATTCACGCTCATAGGGTACTTTTTAGCGCTCAAAGGGTAACAAATTCAGGATAAAATCAGAAGATTTCGGAATAATTTAATTTACGTTTGAAAGAATTTAAATGACTTCTGAAAAATGTTAATAAATAAAAAAATCAATTAATTTCCTTTAGAATTGGATTGAATTTAGAGGAGTTTTAGATGAAAGAGATGAATTGAATAAAATTCATAAAAATACAAATAATTAATTCATTTTATTTAAGAGTCTTTAAAGAAATATAGTATTATTTTGTCGAATTTTTGGGTGACACAAACACCGAAAGTTTTTTAATATATAAGACTTTTTAGATATTAATTACATTTTTTTTCTATTTTTACAAAAAATGCCTAAAGTTTTTTTATAAAGTCATTTTTTTGGTTTGCGATATTCCTGGTTAAAAAATATAAGTCTATGCTACACTTTGATATTCGGTAAAACTCAAAACATCCGCAACTATTTTGTGATTGTGAATCCTCTTTTGTTAAAGCTCTTTTGGCTTTATTAAACACATTGTCATTACGCATCTCGTGCTTCGCTTTCGATTTTTTCTAAACCGTCAACTTTTATCCATTATGCTAAACACTTTTATATAAAACTTAATGCAGTATTTATGTACCTCTACCTCGGATTGCTTCTGAAAATATTGCAAAATAAAGTACAAATTGTATTTATGATAATTACTTTAATAATTGTTTCTTATTTTGCATTAAGTTTGATCTTTGCCTGCGCCTTAACATGTTTCATTTTAATAAATTCATATAATTACTATAAATAATGTGCATGGAAGTTGAAACACACTTAATATTTTTTCCCTTGTTTTTATAATTTGTATTTCTAATCGTGTTTTTACAATAAAAATATTAAGTACGATTCCTGTCAAAGACATATTCGTAAAAAAATTATTAATCTTTTTGTTTTAAAAATTTTGTCTCATTTATTCTTGTAGCTTGTATCATTTGTTCAAAATTTTAATTTTTTTTTCGATGCCGCTTATCACGAATAAAATAAAAACTGCTCATCCTATAAAATAGTAATTCTTAAAAAAATTTTGTAGATCTTTCTTTGTTTGACCACTAAATGGAGTTATTTTTTTTCATTAGTTTTTTGCCATAAAAATTAAAATTTGCAAGTTTTTTAAACAAAATTCAAACAGTTATTAAGATGATGTTGTAGGGCCTTGAACAAGTAATGTTCCTTTTTTTTTTACTTTTTCCCATTTCACACTTTTCTTGGCTTCAAATGACCATTTTCTTTTTTGTGATTTTAAAAATTCTATAACTTCAGAAATTTGCATTTTATAAAAAAAAAGTGATGAGGAACTCGAAATTGAAAGTTACCCGGTATACAGATGGGCATGTAATACATTTAGAACCCTATATTGATATCAGAAGACCATAAAGTACGTTTCTGTACTTCATTTAAGTAGGCATTTCAACAAAAATTACTTTCAAAGAAATCAACTTCACCTGAGAACTTTTCTGACATTTAAATTATCTGCGAGATGTAAAAAAAACGTAAGCAAATGAAATTTACTATCGGTTTTTGCATTCTTTAAAAGTTAAAGTCAAAGTTTAAGTTTAAGTTTAAGTCAAAGAATGGTCTCAGTTTTAATTTCTGTTGGAAATAATTTCTACTTAAACAAAGTACTCAAGCGTAGTTTATGCTCACAGTTGCTTAAAGCGCTAGATCTAAATGACGCGTGTGTTAAAAAAAAATACTAGCGGTGTTATGAAATCGTCACTTACACACGCACTACTCTATAATTCTTTGTGATTAGTTGCTTGGATGATACCGCACATTCCGCGCTTTCTTCCATTGTCAGTTCTTTAACCGCACCGGTATTCATGTTTATTTTTGCTCGTTTAGACAGAGATAAAAAAGTTGCAAATATTGCACGAAGAAACGTGTGTCCGGATGATTTTTCCAATATTGCACAGACGTCGCCATCAGACGTTGATAATACAATCTGTTCTCCGGTGGGCATGGAAATGAGGTCATGCGTTCTGGTCCTCAATCGAATTGGTTTATCTGGAGGAAAAACGTATCTTCGGAGTTCGAATATTCGATTGGGATTGTCGTGGGGAACAAGTCGAATAAATTCAAGATCTTGAAATTTATATCCGACTACCTTTGGAAAAGTTTTTCTGAGAGTACGAGACCCGGAACTTTCATGAAGAGAAGACTCGGTTTGTGGTGGAGGACCGGTAGAAGAATGATGCATGGCAATAGAAAGAGTCGTGTTTGGAAAATGCGAGCCAGAAGAAGAAGAAAAAGAAGAAGAAGGTTCGCCGCGATAAACACCAGGATTAGGATTAATATCAGGCAAATCCGCGGACTGTGACACTAATTCTGAAACAAGAAATACAGGATTAAGTTTTTGTTTTAAGTACCTAAACGATCTTATTTTTGTGCAACACTAACTGTAAATAAAGTTGTAATTTTAGGGCCCAATTTCATAAATGGTGTTCGAAGGAAAGTGTGAGAAAACAATATATTACATTGTATTAAATTATGTGAGAATTGAACGAGTTGATCCATTTGTATACCTTGGTAGCTCATTTACTAGGGACAGAAAAATAGGTGAGGAGTTAGATACAGACATAAACGACGGTAAAAAGGTTGTTGGTAGAGCAGGCCCCGTTCTCAGAAGAAAAAAAGTTCAGTCAAATCAAAATCAATATTGAAAGGATAAAAAACGCTTTTCCCAGCTAAAGTATTACTGTTCTGAGGCCAAAAAAGTTTGATCAGAAAAAGAAGATAAATATAATGTTCTCTATTTTGCTTTAACTTTTATGTAGCGGGCGTAATGACGGCAGGGCGGCGGAGAGTGCATGAATGCTGAAGCTAGAATTTCGCAGGTGTTAAAAATCGGTTTGCGGTAGCGATTTAAAGAAAAATTGGCGGGAAAAACAAAGATTTAGAAAGTTTTCAAATTTTAGGTTAGGATACTACTATTAATTTACTTTAAGAGATTTAATTTTTTAATTTTGATTATTAACAACCGCTTAAGAAGATGAGTATTACTTTTAAAGGGTCAGCAAAATAAAAGAATTAAAAGAATACGCTGTAAAGGGATCTAGTACAGAATATCCCTTGACATCCTGCAGAATAATAACTTTTTATTAATATACAAAAAAATGCGTTTGGGAGTAAAATCTGTTAACAGGATGTGTGACTGACTTTTGGATAATTTTTGGGCCAATAATACTGTTTTCGTCAAAATATCCCTTTGCACCTTTTAAACTGACACCCTTCAAATCACACTTATTTTGTATGGCACTTAATATATAGTGACATAAAATGTGTTATATTTAATGTAATTGCATAGAATTTTCTTTAAGAATTTGTGAAATTTAGAAAAATGTAACTGTAATTATAAAAAGTTATGTGTATCCGACCCTTCTTGAAAACGCGCCATTGCATGTACTTGAAGCGGATTTAACCAAGATGAAATTTTAAGCCCGCTACATAAAAAACTGTACGCCCCCGGAAAGGGAAAAAAAAAGGGTTAAGGGGAAGGGAAATAAAATAGGGGAAATTGGAAAAGGTTAAAATTAAAGAGAAACATGAAGAAGGAAAGAGAAAAACGAGAAAGGGGAACGGCTGAAAAGTAAAGGAGAATGAGAAAGGAGAAAGGAAATGGTTAAAAGGAGAACTAAGAGAGGTGCTGAGAGATTTTTTGATCCAGACCCTGTTTGTTCGTGCGCACCAAACTTCCTTTATCTGCTTGACATTCTTGTTTGGAACAAGGGTACGACAAAAACTATAGTTTTTTTCAACGGCGTGAGGCTATTTTGCCTCGTATGACTTCCGCACTCGCTTCGCTCAGGTACGCACTCGTCAAAATAGCCTATTATGCGCCTTCGATACACAATGTACTATAATAAACATAATTTGTAGAAATTCTTTGTATAAACGCGGGTTATCATAAAGACTAAGCGCAAACGCCATATTTGAATGACGCGCGTTTTTTTAAATTTTATAACGGTTTCAAAAATTATGGTATACTCACTAAATATTTCATAAATATCTCTGATTGATTCCCTAGATGGTATTGGACATTCCTCGATTTCTTCCGCGGTCAGTTCTGCAACCGCGCCGCTATACATGTTTATTTTCACTCGTTCTGGTCGCCCAGATATAATTGTAAATATTGCACGAAGAATCGTGTGTCTGCTTGGTGATTTTTCTAATATGGCACAGATGTCGCCATTGGCCGTTG
>JAAAKG020132909.1:0-14352 GCA_010014905.2 Druon quercuslanigerum
TCCTTATTCTTTCTTCTGCCAGAATGTAATCTATGACGGTGTCTCCTATACCCGCGTACGTATATTCCCCTTCTTCATCCGCCTTGGTATTACCGTTACAAATGAACCATCCCGCCTCTCCCAACATATCCAGAAGCCTCCTACCCTCACGATCCGTTTCTTTTTGTTTCGAATTTCTAATAAACATCTCCTTTTCTCTGTCCCATACCTCTCCTTCTTGTTCCCCGGTCCATGCATTCAAGCCCCCCCCCCCTATTAGGACCAACCTGTCCTCTTTCTCCTCTGTCCAATTCCTTATTGTTCTCCATACTCCCTCTTCTCCACTTCTCCTGTACACGCATACCACATCCACAATAACTTTTCCTAATTTTATTTTTCTAACCATTGTGCCATACTTTTCTTCCATATACTCTCCCTTTTCTTCCTCCACCACCAGTTCCTTTCTCACCCCTGACATCATGCTGAAAATCTGTATTTTCAATCGTGTTTTTTCTGTGAATGTGTGTTCTTTCTGTGAATTTTACAAACTCTTGGAAGTGTTCGGTCCTAAGTGATCAATCCTTATCATTCCTAGCATTCTATCTCAGTTTCAAAAATGGTTAGCGTAGAAAAGCGTACCGCGCAATTGCATCGAAAGGTGCTTTGAAAACAAAATCAACCGTTCTAGAAAAATTTCTGAAAAAATCAATAGCAGAAATTGACCTCATTAAATTAAAGGGTAAAATTAAAGATGTAACGTTGATCTCCGATAATTTCGAGAAAATTAGTCTGCATTAGAAGAAATTGTCTCGGAAGATGGAATATGAAATTGAAAACGAATACACACAGCGCGCGGACTTCGAACAGAAATCCCACGTCAAATAATTCCTTGAATATTAATAAGCTACAAACTAACATGACAGGTTTAGAATCGGTGCGTAACAAGCAATCGCTAACGCAATCAATATCTAATTACCAGCTCTGAGTTTACCCTCCTTCAGTGGCTCGTATGATCAGTGGCCAAGTTTTAGTGCCATATTTAAATTTTCAGTGGAAAATGATCAAAGGTTTACTATTTCTCAAAAACTCATTTATCTGCGTTCCTGCCTAACGGAAAGGGCAGCGGATAAAATCGAATCGTTTCATACGACTGATGCGAATTATCAAGTCGCATGAAATATCCTACAAAAAAGTTATGATGATCCGACATTTGTTATCAATGTCATTATCATTATCACATTGTTATTGAATTGTGAGAACACATCCACGCTCTCTCGGAGAATTATTAAACTGCGTAACGAAGCATTACCGCGCTTTAAAAGCATTAAACAGGCAATTTCTTGAGGCCTTTCCAATATATGCGATCGTATCAAAATTAGATCCTCAAACGCGATTGAAGTAGAAGGAACACATAACCTTGAACCCCTGTCCGTCTATGGAACAGCTACTCGAGTTTTTGCATATTCGAGAGAGGATTTTGGAATCTAATAAACCCTTTGTGGAAAAGAGAAGTGAAAAAAACATACCGCGTAGCGAAAATAAATTACACAGCGGTAATCGGCCGACCAAATCTCAACCAAACCTCCAACGACAATCGTCTTACGCAGCTCATACTCGCACATACTGCTATATATGCAAAGAGTCACACTTTAATCCAAATTGCGAGAAACTATTGAGTTCTAACTTACAGGACCGACGGAATTTGATAAAGAGTCTAAATCTGTGTTACAAGTGGCTGAGGTCCAATCATACCGTCGAAAATTGTAATGTCACCGCATGTAAGACTTGTAGCCAGAAACATCACACTGTCCTCCATCCGGAAAATAAAAATAAAACATCCTTCCAGGACAATCACGCTAGTTTGCTTAACACTCTACTGTCTGAATTTTTATTGTCGGCTGCTAGTATTAACATATTAGATAAAAAGGGGATTCCTCATGCGTGCAGGGCTCTGTTAGACAATGGGTCTAAGGTACATTTCATGACTGAGAAGCTACCGGAGAAATTAGGTCTAAATAAGTGGGAAATAGAAATTCCTCTAGGTGGAGTGAATCAAATTGCCTCTAGTGTAAGCAAAATAACAAGGAGAAGTATTCAATCCCGATTAAACAAATATTCGACTGATCTGAGCTTCCTTATAACGCGGGAGGTAAATAATAAGGCACCAATTGAACCATTGAATAGGGTGGAGTTGAAAATTCCTCCCAATATTCGTCTTGCTGATCCTGAGTTTCACAGACCAGCAGAAATCGACATACTGATTGGTGCTGAAATATTTTTGAAATTACTCTGTGTCGGACAGATTCCGGTAATTCTTCAAAAAACGCATTTCGGATGGATATTGGGTGGAAAAACTTCTGGTGTAGCAGTTCCAATTGCCATCAAGTGCAATTTATCATTCAATTTATTAAACAAGAAAATTTGTGAATTTTAGGAAATTGAAAATAGCCGTAATGAAAGACCTAAATTTCACAAAGAAAGTGCATGCGAAATTCACTTCAAGGAAATACGCGCCACGAATCCGACACCGGCCGTTATATCGTGAAACTTCGGTTCAAGGAAAATATAATCGGACTCGGCGCTTTATACTCCCAAGCACTCAAACGATTTCATTCTTTAAAACGATTGTTGGGTAGGAATCCTGAATTCAGAGATAAATATATCGCCTTTATGTGGGAATACTCGAATTTGGACCATATGTCTGAGGATATATCTGCATCGATTTACGACTGTTTTTTTTCCTCATCATGCCATAATTAAACAATCTAGCTTAATAACCAAACTCCGACCTGTTTATGACGTTTCAGGGAAAACATTCAACGGAAATTCATTGAACGATATACTTATGGTAGGTCCCAATACCCAGGAAGACCTTTTCTTATTGCTCCTCCAATTTAGATCACATATATTCGCCTTCACCGCCGACATTGAGAAAATATATAGGCAAATATTGGTACATGAAAATGATCAAAAGTTTAAGAAAATTTTATGGCGAGAAAATTCTCATCAACCTATAAAAATCTTCCGATTGAAGACGGCAACTTATGGTAAGTCATCTGCCTCCTTTTTAGCAACTTGAGCTCTGGTGCAACTAGCTAATGATGAAGGCGGGTCGTACCCATGTACTTCTATCGCATTGCGAGAGGATTTTTACATGGATTATTTGTTATCAGGCTCTGGAAGTATCAAAGAAGCTAAGCAATTGATTGCCGAATTGATGACGTTCACGCGCAAGGGTGGCATGAATTTAAGGATGTGGGTTTCTAATGTACCGGAGCTTATCACATCCTTATCCGAAGATTTTAGCGACACTTCTTTTCTTCTAGATTTAGGCACTACAACAAAAACACTCGGCGTTTATTGGAATCTTAAACCTGATTCATTTTTTTTCATACTGCCAAGCAATCAAGGCCAGATGCGCCGGTCACGAAAAGGAATATCTTATCAGAAATTGCTGAGATATTCGACCCGCTCGTCTTACTAGTTCCCGTTATCTTAACACTGAAAATGCTAATGCAGACTTTGTGGCCATTCAACATTGGCTGGCATGAATCTGTTCCACTTGAAATAGGAGAGTCCTGGTTGGAACTCAAACAAAATTTAGCGTTCCTCCGGGAAATCGAAATCAATCGAAAAAATAGTCGTCGATAATGATGCCTCACTTCAAATGCACGGCTTTGATGATGCCAGTAAAAAGGTATTCGGGGCATGTACTTGTGCTCGATCGACTGACAAGAGCGGAACGCGCTTTACTCAATTAGTATGCTCGAAATCTAGAGTCGCACCACTAAAAGCATTATCTTTGCCTCGCCTAGAACTCCGTGCAGCAGTTCTATTATCAAAATTATATTCAGCTGTCCCTCAAGGCTTACGAAGACTTCATATCGAAAAGACCATTTTTTTGGTGTGATTCTACCATAGCATTGCGTTGGATAAATAGTCCCCCTAATACTTTGAAAACTTTCGTAGGAAATCGAGACGGGGAGATCCGATCGTTGACACAATCTCTCGAATGGCGGCACGTATGCACGGAACAAAATCCCGCGGACCTTGTCTCGCACGGTCTCGAGCTGCAGCAGCTTATCAACAATTCCTTCTGGTTTAATGGTCTGACATAGATTAATAAAGTTGAAGAAAATTGGCCTATATCATATTTAGAACCTATCGAAATCCCTGAACTAAAAAAAACTTTTTTCAGTTTGGCAGTCAATGTAGCACGCGCGAATGGTATCAATACTTCTCTTGTGATATCAATACTTCTCTCACTGACCACTCCTTGAAGTGGTCAGTGCTTTGACCACTGAAGCTTTTCTAGCATGTCTAAGTCGATTATTTTCTAGACGTGGAAAATGCTCGGATATTTAATCTGATAACGGAACTAATTTGGTGATTGCAAAAAACGATAGCAATAGCATTTGTAACTTTTTGAACTCTGAAGAACACAATGATACCATGGCTCGAGTCCTCGCTACTCATCGCATTTATTGGCATTGCATTCCCCCATGTTCTCCACACTTTGGTGGACTATGGGAGGCTGCGGTGAAATCCTTCAAGTGCCACTGGATGCGCGTTATCGGAGACAGATGTATAACCTACGAAGAGTTTACAACGCTTGAAACTGAGATAGAGGGCATCCTCAATTGACGTCCCTTGACGTCTATACCCTCTGGTCCTAATGATTTGGCAGCTCTAGCTCCAGATCACTTTTTGATAGGTGACTCTCTAATGGGTGTACCAAAACACTATAAGAAGGGCTTGCCGTCGAGACGACTTTCGTGCTGGCAACAAGTCCAACAGAAACAACACTTTTTGACTCAGTGGAATAAGGAATATATCCGCGAGTTGACCGTGTGGAAGAAGTGGCATTAGGGTGCTAACACTTATATTAAAATAGGTAATATTGTAACGATCCGTGATAACAGTCAGTCTCCCATGCGTTGGATGCTTGGCCGCGTTTTGATTTGTCCGCGTAGTAACTCTGAAAACCCAAAACGGCGAGTGTAGGCGTAGAGTAAAAAACTTATCTCCTCTGCCGATTGAGAACTATTAGTTTCGAGTTGCTCGAATTAGAACTAATATTGCACGCAATATGTTTATTCAATGTAATTTTAGCTTGCCAGAAAAATGCAATGATTTTCTTAACGTTAAGGTGTCTCATGATTTTCATCGAATGCTTAATCGCTAAAGGTATCAGTTTGCCCATTCTTCATATCAATCTCATACTTAAAGTGGCCATTCATTAAACCTGTGTAGTCTAAGATCAGTTATTATTGCCTTAATCAAATTCGAATCTTTTGAACACGGCAGTTCGAAGGGGGCCGGTATGTTGAGATCTGTATCATTATCAAGGAATTTTTAATATAGTATTGTATATAGCCTATCCAAGAATTTATTATTTAAGCTTGAGTTGAGATATTGGCGAACATCATTTACAACTTGTTAACATTTCTGTTAACCTTTAGAATTTGTTTCTTATTTTTACCTTCGATTTATGAATTTTTGTTTCTACTTATTTCAGTGCCAAACTTGTCTGGCCTAAGTCCTAATGGGGTTTTGAACAATAGACTCCGTACCAAGTAACAAGAGTCATCACTTCCACTATCAATCTATAATAATCGACGAAGTTGGTCTATTCCCTTGAACAACGAAACTGCTGGGCTATCAATGGTTCAACGAACTCAACAAAAATTTTATTTATTTAAAAATTCGTAATGAATACGTTTCGGAAACATAGCTGGTTTCCCTCATCAGATATTAAAACAATTAAAAAAAATGTGTTTCCGAATCGCAGTTATTTCAAATTTTTAAATGAATAAAATTTTTGTCATTTGCCTGGAAGATGTCGAAATCATTAGGTTTTACCTATTTTATTTAATTAAATAAAATTTTCCCAGACGTAAAACAAGAAAACATTTTTTCTTCTTAAAAATTGCCATCCAAATATATTTAAAACAAACAAATCAAATTTTTGAAAGAAGTACACAAGCTACAATAACATTTTATTTAGCAAAAATATTATTGTAATTCATAATATAAATTGATATTGGAAATTTCAGTATCTTATTTTTGGTACAGAATTCAACTCATAAAAACTCTACTGTTTGGTTAAAAATTCATGTGATATATTTTATTACAAATTTGTCTTTTTTAGCAGAAAACTAATCTTCTTTGTTGAAACTTCAACCATATGGTTGAAAAATCATTTCTTTTCCTTTAAAATAAATTTTTGTAGATGAAAAAGTAATTGCACAATTTTTAGTTGAAAATTCAAGACGTTTCCTTGAAAAGTCGTTGTTTTTGTTTGAATCAAACCATTTTCTATTTAAGTTCAAATCATTCTAGATTAAGCTTTCAACTATTGCATTTATTGCTGAGAAGTATTTTTTTTATTGACCTTTATTCGAAGAAACACATTTTCAAGAGGTACTTAAACTTTTGCCTACGTATTAAAATATTTAAAAAAAATCAGTTTCCAACAAAATAGTTAAAACTTCTACCGAAGAGATTAATTTTAAGCAAAAAATGGGAATCTTTGGCAAAAAAGTGATTCAGCCAAAATTTTCAGTGAAAATACTTGAATCATCAAGAAGAGAAGATTAATTTTTAATCAAATAGTTGTATTTTTATCCAAGACTACTAAAACATAATTAAATAAAAATTAATTTTGACCCAAAAAAGATTTCAGTTTGTGAATTTTGAGCAAGAAGCACATTTCCTATAAAGATGGTTGAGTTTTTAAGCCGAAAAGGTACATTTGCAACCAATAGGATAACGTTTTAGCAAAATGGTTGAATTTTCAAACAAATAATAAATATTATAAAAAATATAATTAAATTTATTTCAGCAAAATATCTAGTACTTTTTTTAATTATAATAAAAAAAATTAGAAGAAATTTAGTTTTGATAAATTATTGATACCTTGTTATCGAAAATTCTATCAGCCCGAAAATAGTTTAAAGCATATTAGTAGATTCTTAAATAAAATGCACCCAAGTTTTTGTTCATTTTTTCGAAAAAATAATAATTAAAACAAAAACAATGACAATAGTAATTGTCTAAGATTTTAATTATTTAATCTCCCAGAATGTAACAAACATTGTATTAAAAAAAGATGACATCATTAAACACTCGAACAGCACTTGCAGTCAACAATTATTTAATTAGACGTTACGTTTATTCCGTCTACGCTCATAAAATACTAAAAGTTCATCATTTGCATATCAATTTGAAATTTTTAAATATTATATTTCAAGAAACTAATAGTCCCATAAAAAGCCGAATGATATCGTTACATTCGTCTCAGCTATATCTCTAAGAGTTTTTTAATCAAGCGAAAAATTAATTTTATACATTATTAAAAAGTTACTAACATTTATGATTTGAAAAAATGAAATAATGCAACAATAATCTAACGTAAATGCCAACTCACAAACACCTTTTAAAGTTCATGGAATACACATGATTTTCTAATAGCTTCAAAACCTTCATTTAGCAGAACTAATATAACTATAAAAATTAAGGTAATCGTCTCATTATTCCCAAGTCACAATGACACTTCCAAAATTGTTTATTCGTCTACACACCGTCTTATGAAATACTTTTAATGAATGCAGTGCATCAGTACGTTTGGAAATCATTTATCAGTTGTAATTTATGTTTGTTATAGTGAAAATATTGATTTTAAAACTGACAATTCACCTCCTTTTTTGGAATGTAGTAAACGCGAAGCGAATGAAAACAAGACTTGATTGAATAATTGTTGACTAATAGTGGCTGTTTAGCCACAATTTTGGGCAATTAAAAAAATTTCTTAAAATATGACTAAGCCGAGTTTAACTTTCGTCTTGGCTTATTGATAAATTATTTGTTTTAAAAATGGATTTCCTGAATTGAAAATCCACATGTACATATAAGTGCCTAGAAAATATTGTGTAACATTTTTTTGTTTGTTTGAACAATGCTTATCAGTAACGCTATAGTACATAGTTTGGTTACATGCAGATCGAACATTTATAAGCCGCTAACTTAGCTTAATGTTAGTTTATGTATGTGTTCTGCTTCGCGCCGCTCGTAGATCTATCGATTAATGTAATTGTTTCTAAATTTTCACTAAACCCTAGTGCTAATTATTTAGGTAAAGAATTAGATTTTCTAAAAATTGTATTTGTAATAGAAAAATCCCGCTTTAATAACAAAACTGTTATATTCTTTCTCGAAATATTCTTACATCTAGAGTAGTGCAATGCCTTCGTTGACAGAGTTGAGATCCTTATGTATTATTTGGAATACATTATCGATCTGGCACTGCTTTTTTCTTTTTCCTATTTTTACAAAAAAGGTACTTTGTGAACCTGTGTCTAGTTTTTTCGGCTTGCAAAAGGCAATGAGACCGTTAAATTACCTCTTTTTGGGTTTTGAAATAATGGCTATCTAACCACCAATATTTTTTAACATTCCTTCTGTGGTTCTCGTTTCTGTTTCTTCTCGGTAAAATGCTGCTTTCCCTTTTTTCATTTGAATTTTTACATGATTGTTATATCTTAATTTTTCATCTGCATTTAACTACCAAATATTCTGGCAGAAAATTAAATTGCAATTTATTTAACTATAGGTGACATTTTAAATATTTAAATTATCATTAAAAATTGAAATATCCTGCTCGTAATGGCCTTTTAAAACATTTATAAACGGTTTATTAAAAAAATATATACATCTTAATTTAACGAATTTCGTACATATTTCAAATGAATAATGGGCAGAAACATGAAAAAAAGAAACAAAGAAAAGAAGAGATGCCAGTATAACCTGATACTCTCCAGCTTTCGTATTTCGAATAAGTCATTGGTTTCTTGCCCAGAGGACGGCCGGGTATTATAAGATGGGATCACATAAACTACCATCTAATGCAACACTGCTGAAGACTGGTGACCTTCCCAGTATAAAAACATCAACGCAAGACGACTTTCTCGGGACACCCCTCCCCAACCATTCCTTATTAACTAAAGTTTGGTGGGACGGTCGTTAAGACTACAATTTTTGCCATATAATGAAGTACTACTTAACTTGGATATGAATTCGACTCGCAAAATAAATAAACTTATTACATAAAGTTGGTAGTTGGGCGTATAATCTAAACAATGAATAATACAAACAATAAAATAGCCTCGGAAAGGACTGAAACTTTAATTGACAAAAGGCATGCACACGGAAACGGTATAGGTCAAGTTTCAGGCGACGAATGGAGACTGGGTGTTTGGATTGCTAGTGAGGTGAATGATCACAAGTTAAAAGAATTACGAGAAACTATGCACATAAGGAAACAAGATATTTCATGTGTGTTTGAAACAAAGAAAAAGGAATGCGAAAGTAGGGACATAGAAAACCTGTTGTTGAAGAGCTGATTTGAAATATGGTCGGGAGTAGATAGTGAAACACATTGTAGGCACGGATTAGATCTGATTTTGAATGAACGAGCGAAGCAGCATTTCGGAGATCATGATTTCGTATCTCCCAGATTGCTGTGGCCTAGAATGAAAGTAGGAATCAGAACATTATTTATCATTGCATGTTACGCGCCAGTCGATAGTGATCCCAGAGAAGTAAAAGACTCCTTCTGGGACACTTTGAATGACAGGGTAAATATTTTCGAACACGGTGAAAGAATAATTCTGCTATGAGATATGAACGAATGAGTAGGCATCTAAAATCAGGATACAGAAAGAGTGCTAGGTAATTTTGGGGATCCAAGAACAAACTATAACGGAGATAAATTAGTTGGCTAATCCTTAGAAAGGGGTCTGTTCATTACAAATACTTGGTTTAAACACAAAATGATCCACATGCACACCTGGTAAAAAGGAAATAGCCACAGTATAATTGACTTGGATGGAGAAAAGAGAGAACCAAGCAAGCACAACAAACGCGATTTAAAATTAAGAACCTACAGAAACCGGATGTGCGAATAGATTTCCAAAATAAGATAATCGAAAACATAGGTAAGGCAACTTGGGAGGCGCTTATACGAAATAAAGATATAGAAGGCGCATGGACTATGTTTCGGGACATCACTGTTACATGTGCGATCGAAGTGTGTGGTACCGCGGTTGTAGGAAGAATGTCTGGTGATGCATGGCGGAATGATGAAATTGAGGCTGTCCAAAAAACAAAGAAAGAAGTATAGGAGAGCTTTGAACATGACAGGCCTTAGCGATGAGGAAAGAAATATACTATAAATGATTACAGACGCAAAAGAAGGATACTTAAGCGCTTAATTAAAGAAAGTAAAGACAAAATTACAGCAGAAGAAGAGAAGAAAATACAAAAAGACTTGTAAGGAAGCAAGAAACTATTAAATAAAAAAAGTGTCAGTAGAGTGACGACTTTGTGAGGATCTTCACTTGGGGTCATTGCTAGAGAGATTGAGCAGCCGCCTGGGTCGGAGCAGTGTTGCGGAACGACCGTGTTATTTAAATAAATAATACGAGAATTTTAGAACAATCTAAACATTCTATAAGCCCTTCCTTACACTACTCCCTTCCCCACAGAGTGAGTCACGCCTACTCGAAAGGAAAATTGCTGTATGGTGTAAAACGATATATTCTTTTACCGAATTAAACTTTCTGTAATATTATTTACAGAAAAGTAGCTAACCATTAACTGGTCCTTTATTTATACAAAAAAAAACAAATATAGTATGAATTTCTTTTATTATGATTAATATTTTTTTATTTTTTGCACAATAACAAATAAATTAATTTTAAGGACTTTTACATGTGCTCTTGCATTCTCGGTCAGAAAGTTGTTATGACAGCGATTAATAATAATGTATAGTTATGATTTAACTAATTCGCTGAACTAAAAAGATTTTTTAGGAATAGGAAATTTCTAAATTTTTAGTGATGAATAATCCCGTTCATGAAAAATATTTTTCTTAAAATGTTGCACTACTTGAAATGCTTCTTTTGAATAAAAAATGTTACCATTATAAATTTTTTTACTCATTTTTATTTTAAAAAACAATTTTTTATTTTAATGTGGTTGAGACTACAGAAATAAATAAAGTCAAGTTGGGATTCTGCCTAAATCCCCAATTTGAGGCCAAGATTTTCCCAGTTTAGGCCCAGCTACCCAACAAAAGCGGGTTCCGAGGAGATGCGAAGTCCAACGAAGTAGTTAAAGCTTAAATAAAATAATACAATTTTTAAAATTATTTTACATTTATTAAGAAACGACTATTCCGATCTGTAAATTAAATTTTTTCTTCTACAAGTATTTCTGTTGATTTAAGTCGTTATAGTATTGGTCGAAACTAAATAATTTTTCATTAAAGACGAGATAGAACATTTTCTAAACTTTTTTAATCTTTTTTTCGTCGATCTGATCGAGTTTTTCTGGGCTTATATTCAATAAGCGAACCCTCGATTTTATAAAATTCATCTATATCACCACTACATGGAACGTCATATTCTTCCTCAGGTTTCATTTCTTCAACGTTGTTGGTTATTACGTTTACTTTAGATCGTATTCATTCTGGATGATCAATATCTTGTTGATATAGTGCACGTAAACTTTTCCCATCACGTTTTCGACCATGCACTAATGCAAAGCCGTCACCATTTTCTTGTACTAATATAGCTTGTTTTCCGGTTATCTCTTTGTCCACCCTATACCGACCAGTTTTCAAAAACACTTTTTATTGGGGAAGAAAATCGTATAATACAAGTTGAAGTACCCGGGTCTCATTTCTTTTTGGATAAATTTGGTAGTAAGGAAAATGTTCAACCAGAATGTTAAGTACTGATTTAAAGGGGGGCTTGCCAGGAGGAGGCGGGAAACGGACATGATAAGATGACTCGGCAGGAGCAGAAGACTCGGCAGGAGCAGAATGCATTAAAGGATAAGGTGTCATGCCATAAGCAGGATACATGGCCGGATGATGTGCCATGCCTTGATAATGCTGCCCGCCAGAAGCATGAATAGAAGTTAAACTATTAAAATCGGCACCATGAAGAACATTTTCAAATTGTGAACTCGAACCTGGAACAAGAAAGATAATATTAAATGTTTTTAATGTACACAATCGAACCGTAAGCTGGGTCTGAATAGCACATTATTTTCGGTTCTCTTGAATTTTGTCTCAAAATCCAGAAACTCTTTAAAGAAATGGCATAGGAGATCATTTTTTTTCTGGAAGATAATTTTTTTAACGGCTATAGGAACGATGTAGAAAAAGGCTACAAAACAACTTTGTCCCTGGAAACCGAACTTAGATCTAAAGGATTCTTATAAAAATGGAATTAAATATTATTATTATATTTTATTTCATTAAAATTAATTATTATATTATATTATAATAATAGAGGTTGCTTGGATCGCTGAATCAGAATCCGAATTTAGTTCGACCCCGTAAGCGCGATTCCATGGTTTTCTCAATTTTAACCTTGGCATTACCTTCAAAACGACCTGATGATGTAATAAATACTCCGGATTCTAAATTATTCACCCTAAAACCGCCATAAAGTAGTGGTTTCTAACGATTTAAAGACTTTTTATTATTTTGATCTTCACCTGACCTTGATACTGATCTGATGGGGTCAAACTGACTCCAGACTAGGATTCAGCGACCTAAAAAGAGTATTGGTATGGTGGCTGAGCTCGGGTTGCTGAATTTTGTCTGCAGAGCGGTCTGATATTTTTCGTAGGGAATTTCGTTATAAGGATTATACTAATGTTTCTGGGGCACTGATTTCAAACCCTAAATAAAAATGTCAAGTTTGAAGATGTCGTACCCAATATTTTTACTAACTGCTTTTTTCCTTGCGCACTCTAATCCTATTTTTATTTCTCCTATTATTTTTTCCATCTCTTCGACCACATTACCCTTTCTTATTTTGATATTTCTGACCTTTTCTCTAAAGTGTTGTTTTCCTCTCATTGGCGATTCCTCTTTTTTTGCTGTTTTTAGCTTTGATCCTTTCTTATCTATATTTCTATTACTTTTTTCTCCCTCTAATATCACTTTTATGGGGAATTCTATGGGGAATTCCGTTTTAGATAAACCATCCCAACTCCTCCAAGCTCTGTAACAACTTCTTTCCCTTCCCATTTAGTATCCCATCTTTTGATTTTCTTTCTCTCTCTTCTCCCCATTCCCTTCCTCCTCTGTCTCGCGTTTACGCATTAAAATCTCCTTCTATCATAAGTTAAAGATCTTCTTTATTTTCTTTAATCATTTCTTCCATCTCCTCTGTCACTTTTCACTAAATAGGTGAAGCCAAAAAAAATTATCAATTTTTAATCAAGTACTTCAACTTTCAGTCAAGTAGTTAAATTTTTAACTAAAAAGGATCAATTTTGATCCAGATCGTCAAATTTTCAAACAAACTGTTTTGTTGTCTTGTTATTGAGTAATTCAATAATTGAAGATATAAAAAGAGGATAAAAAGAAACTGCAAGATTGTAAGAAGCTTTTTCGAATTTATGATCTTTTAAGTAAAATTTACATTTTGTATTATTTCGAATAAAAGAAGCTTTAAAAGAATATTGACAGGTTTAAAAGAATGAAAAATGCTTTTATGGTGATAAGGCAAGTCGTCTCTAGAACTAATTATCAGTTATTAAGTGAGATTTAAAAAAAAATATTACATAATAAACAAATTAATCAACAAAAGATATTTCTCCGCTTTAGTGACTTCCAATTCATTGTTTTCGTATAAAATAGGAGATCAATTAATTTTTTTTATCTTAAATAATTAAAAATATATTCTATTTGGTGATTTTTAAACAATTGCTACAAACAAATTACACCATTAGGACGTTTACCTTTCGAGGTAGGCGTGACTCACTCGGTGGGAAAGGGAGTAGTGTGAGGAAGAGGTTATCGAGTTTTTAGATTGATCTAGAATTTTCGTGTTCTTGATTTAAATAACGCGTTTGTTTTGTTTAATTCGTTCTCTTTTGTCTCCATTCCCGGCCTATGTTAACTTTAAAGTTCAGAATGTAATGATAAGTCAATTATACTGTGGCTATATTCTTTAGGCCAGGTGTAGGTGTGGCTCATTTTATGCCTAAACCAAGTATTTCTAATAAACAAACCTTTTTCTAAGCATGATCCAACTAATTTATCTCCGCTATAGTTTGTTCTTAGATCCCCAATATTACCTAGTACTCTTTATTTTATATGCCCACCCATCCATTCACATCTCCTAGAAGAATTATTTTTTAATATTTGTCGTGTCGTTTAAAGTGTCCCAGAAGGTGTCTTTTACTTCTCTGAGATCACTATCGACTAGCGCGCAACATGCAATGATAAATAATGTTCTGATTCCTACTTTCATTCTAGGCCACAGCAATCTGGGAGATACGAAATCATGA
>JAAAKG020132910.1:0-14351 GCA_010014905.2 Druon quercuslanigerum
TTCTTGAACCAGCCTCATCACACATCCACACACCTCCTGGGGCACTGGTTCTTGAACCAGCCTCATCACACATCCACACACCTCCTGGGGCACTGGTTCTTGAACCAGCCCCGGGTATCCACACCTCACGAGGCACTAGTTCGTGAACGAGCCTCCAGACCTTTCCACACCTCCAGCATATCATCATCTACACACCAACACCGAGGCACTGGTTCCTGAACCAGCCTCTTCATCGCACGCACCAGCCTCCACACCATCTGCACCCAGGCATCTCCACACCTTCACACCATCATCTACACACCAACACCGAGGCACTGGTTCTTGAACCAGCCTCCTTCTCAACACACTCCGGACCAATTCACACACCAACACCGATACTGTCGGGACTTCACATTCTACCATCTCCACACCCCGGCAGGTATCAAAATATTAAAATTAAATAACACATAGCTGCAGTTTGTGTATTAGACATATCGAATATTAAATTTGTAAAATATCAATTTTTAAATTTAAAAAATGTTTTTCTCCACACTTCATTCCTCGTAATTTAATTTTAGTTTCTTTCAAATATTATGAAGTTACAAATAATCTATTATAGCATCATAAAATTTTTACATTTCTTATTTAAAAATTAAAGATTAAAAATTACCTTCATTTTTTAAACTTAAAAGCTAACTTTCCCAATTTTGTTTATAAATATATTATTTTTATGATAATTTATTAATTGTTTCAGAATGCAAGTATTTTATAGAAAACTTAAGCTTTTGGTTTTGTGTGAAAACGCATTTTGCTCAAAACTCATATTTTTTTATATAAAATTAATCTTCTTTTTTTAATTGACCTTTCTGGCTGTATATTCAACTGCTTTTTGACAAATTTATCTTTTTTGGTTTAATTAAACTCGAAAAAAGATGTGTGTTGCTGAAAATTAACTTTCTTACATTAGCTATGTAATCATTAAATTTTTGGTTACAAATTTTGTTTCTTTGAAAATTCAACTATTTAGTTGAAGATAGAAAATTTCTGGCAGAAAATTGAACTATTTCGTAGAAAATTCATGTATTTTAATGAAGATTTGAATTTTTGTGCAAAAAATTGAAATGATTCATTTCTGGTGAAAATTCATATTTTTAACTTCAAAATTCAACTGTTTTCTTAAATTATCTTCGCTTCGGCAAAAATGTAACTGTTTTGTAAAAATAACTCAACTCATTTTTTCTATCGCTCTTATAATTAATTATAATTGATTATAGTTTTAATATAGGTTAATAAATAAAAAATTTAATGCATAGGTTTTTTTAAAAAATTTATTAGTCACACGTACACCAGTTTTTCATATTTATAAATAGAAAACCCATCACATCGACCAAAAAGATTTCAAAAAAATTAGTAATTATTTTTTTTCCCTTTATTATATCAGAAATTCTCAATAAGATGATTAATAAATATGGTATTAAAATTTACACTATTCAAAAAATTTTGCAGATATTTTTGTTGGTCGTCCCATCACAGTTCAAGGTCATTCTGAAAAAGAAAAAAAGTATTTTTCTTTTACAGTTTTATTTACAATGTTGTGATAAAAGGGCACACATTTAAAATCTATAACCTTATATATTTATTTGAAATAAATTTAATTTCTTTTTTTTCAGTGAAAGTATAACATTTTTAACACTAACTAATATTTAAAGAATTTATTTAAAGATCTTAAAATAAATATAACTTCTCTATCTATATTTTTATTTTTGATCATCGAGTATCAATCTTTATTTCATAACGCATTACATGAAAAAAAAATAATTAAAACTTTCATCGAGTTGGAAGTTATTGCTCTTTTTCGCTCGGCACTCAGCGCGCGTCGCCCCACAGTGGGGGAAAAATTAGATTTTTTATTCAAGAAAATTGTTTAAATCGCCTAAGTTGCATAGAGTAACATTAGATGAAGATATTTTAATATTAAACAATAAACAAAACAATTATTTGCAAACAAATTATTTGTTGAAAAAATGTTTTCTACGATTTTCCATAATCATACGTTTTTCAAGTTACATTGCAACAAATGTTGATAGTCATAATACTATTTTAAAAAGATTTTCGTTTAGGATTATAATTGTTATTATTATAAACAAATTTACTGAACAGACGCAGTAATCATGTATTTTTCGGGAGAAAAAAACTTTTTCGATGTCAATTTTTTAAAATTAGGAACATTTTTTATTTTTACAAAAACGTAATTTGCTGAAAATATAAACAATTTATTTAAAGAAATTAAAATAAATATAACTTCTCTATCTATATTTTCATTTTGGATCATCGAGTATCAATCTTTATTTCATAACGCATTGTATGAAAAAAAAAAAATTAAAACTTTCATCGAGTTGGAAGTTATTGCTCTTTTTCGCTCCGCACTCAGCGCGCGTCGCCTCACAGTGGGGAAAAAATGACTTCAAAATGAAATTCAGCAAAAATCATGAGAGTCGATAAATTTTATAATTCTTTAAAACAAATTTAACAAACAAATGCATTATTCGGGCATCTGCGAACGGAAAAATTCATATTTGTTCGATCTCAGTCTTTTTGATTAAGAATTTCATGATGATTTCAGCAAAATTCATAAGTAGTTAAAAAAATTTATATTTTGGAAAAAAATTTGATAAATACAATTTCCGAAAAATTCCAAATGAAAAAAGTTGGCATAGAAAAAAATAAATTTTTGTATCGACAAATGCATTAGTAATACGTTTTTTTATAAAATTTGTTTATAAAAATCATAAAATTGATAAAAAAATTATGAATTTTGCTGAAGTTATCATAAATTTCCTAATTAAAAAAATGACACAGAAAAATGGAAATTTTCTGTCTGTGTATTTAGATACACATTTTTTATTTTTACAAAAAACGTAATTTGCTGAAAATATAAACAATTTATTTAAAGAAATTAAAATAAATATAACTTCTCTATTTATACTTTTATTTTTATTCATCGAGTATCAATCTTTATTTCATAACGCATTGTATGAAAAAAAAAATTAAAACTTTCATCGAGTTGTAAGTTATTGCTCTTTTTCGCTCGGCACTCAGCGCGCGTCGCCCCACAGTGGGGGAAAAATGACTTTTTTTATTCAAACTAACGTACCGCCCACAAATATTAACCAATTTACACCAAAAAAAAATTTTTTAAAGGAGCTGATAAGATTTCTAAGTAAGTTGTAAAACTCGATTTTTAAAATAGGTTTCCAATTTTTTTATAAATAAACAAATATGACGAAACAAATGGCCATTTTTTCTATTTGACGTTCCCGGAGTTCGTCAATAGAAGCAAAAATGTTGAAATCGGCTATGTTGCATAGAGTAACATTATTTAAAGATTTAACAATATTATACAATACACAAAACAATTATTTGTAAACAAATTATTTGTTGAATAACATTTTTCTACGATTTTCCATAATAATGCGTTTTTTCAAGTTCCATTGCAAGATATGTGGATGGTCATAATATTATAATAAAGATATTTTCTCTTAAGATGAAAATTGTTTATTTTTTAAACAAATTTAATAAACAAACGCAATAATCAGGCATTTTGCGGCAACAAAAAACATTTTTTTCGTTCTACATTTTTTTTTTTTATGAGGAACTTTATAATAATTTCAGCAAAATTCATAATTTTTTCATTCATGTTATGATTTTTGTAAACAATATTTATTAAACAAATGCATTATTTATGCATTTTTCGATCAAAAAATTCGTGTCATTTGATGTTCAATTCAGGAAATTCATCATTAGAAAATTTTATTATTCTCGAATTTTAATATTCTGGAATTTTCCAATTCAGGAATTTTACAGTATCGGGAATTTTATTTTTCGCGATTTTTCAGTGATCCCGAATGTTTCCATACTTTTTAAAAAATCGTTTAAAACTGAAAAAATTTCCTTAAAATCTTCTAGATTCTATTTTGACAATTAAAAAAATATTGTAAAATCTTTCTAAATATTTTAAAATATACTCTTCAATCTTATTAATTGAAGGGATTAAATTTTTTTCAAAAAGAGGCTTCCAGTTTTCACAAAAAAGTTCATTTGTCAGCAAACAGTTTAATGTTCAACTAAAAAGATAAATTTTCCACCAAGAAGACTAATTTTCTCCCAAGAAAGACGACCTTTTAGGAAAAATATAAATTTTTAACATAAAATTACATTTTTAATATAAGAGCTTCAGCGAAAAAAGGTCGTATTTTTTTAACAAAAAGAGTTGAATTTCTCCACAAAATAATTCAGTCCATAAAATCGTAACTAAATTATTATTTCAAAGGAAAAATAAATTTTCATACAAATATAAATTTTATGTAAATACTTATTTTTTAAGTTAAAAAATATTTGAATTTTCTTTGAAAATAAAAAAATCGTCTGAAAAGCTTTCACTTTTTTTCAACATTTTTCCAAACCTTTTGAAATCTTTTCATGCACTTTTCAATTTTCTTTAAATCTCAATTTTTATAAAAACTGTTTATTTTAAATTTTCAAAAACCAATTTTTGTAAGTTGTTTTTTTTTGTTTTCGGGGTTATAACTTTAAACCCGTTCAGAGTTTTTAAAATAATTAAAAAAATCTATTTACAATATTTTTGAATCTAATTAAACATTAACTTAAAATTTTTTGTAAAAAATCGTTGTATTTTTCATATGAAGCAAAAAGTTTTAATTCTCTTGAAACCTTTCATGTTTTTAAAAAAGCTTCTTAATTATTTGATTGGCGTCTAAACAAATCTTTATTTTGTTTTTAACTGTTAGAATTTTTTTTTAAATTTCCAGTTTTTGAAAACTCGTTTAGAACTTCTAAATAACTTTTTAAATGATTCTTTTCTTTCATAAAATTCTTATCTTTTATCCTTTTGATAGTTTAAATAGACTTCCAAAATATTTTTTAATCTTCTTAAATATCCTTCTAAACTTGATTTATCAACAAAAAAGGCCTTGTAAATTTCCCTAGGAATCATCAGAAATTCAAAACTTCTCTATATCTAAATAAATTGCATTAAAATCTTCCAGAATTTATTTTGAAAATTTCGGAAATCTCTATATTGTTTCAAAATTTCTAAACCTATTTAAAAATAAATTAATTTAAAATCTTCTGGATATTTTCTGTATATTTGAATAACCTTTTAATATCTTTTCAAATCTTTTCAAATATTCTTATAGAGGTCGAAGAAAATATATTATTGTAAATTTTGCTAGAAATTCTAAAAGAAATTTCAATTTTCTTGGAAACTTCAAAAATTCTGAAAAAGCTTCTGCCTTTTTTCTAAATCTTTAAAAATCTTTTTTTTAAATTTAAAATCATTCCTCAGGTGTTATTACAATTTTCTAATAGCTTTTCATTATTTGGAAAAAAATTTACTTTAAAATATGCCAAATACTTTACTGCAAACGTACATAAAAAAACAAAAAATGTGAATATTTTTATTAAATTGAAAACATTTTTTTTTTTTAATTTTTCTGGGAATCTTAAAAAAATTGCAATGGTTTTAAAAGCTTTGAAAATTCTGAAAAAAACTTGTTTTTATTTTTTTTAATCTTCAAAAATGTATGTATCGATTTTTATTTTTTTAAATCTTTTTAAATTTTACATAATTTTTTAAGTGCTTCGAAAAATTTGATGCTACTTTTTAAAATGACAATTTGAAAACTTTTTTTGAATATTCTCGTAAAATTAAAAAAAAAAAATAATGTTTGACGTTGACCTAACAATATTCAAAAATTTTAATTCCCTTGAAAACTTTCAAAAAGGATCCAAAAATAGGATTTTTTCACAAAATAGATAAATCCCCAGACAAAAAGAATAAATTTTAAGTAGTGTTATTTTTAACATACAGGGTTTTTAAGAAAATTGTCCATTTTTAACCATACAGTTTAATTTTCAACAAAAAAAGAAGAAATTCGAACGAAAAGATCAGCAAATTCTGTATTAAAACTTTTTTTTTAAATTATTAAACAAATATAAGAATTTTTAACTATTCAAATCAAAAAGATTTTAATATTAAATCAAATAGAGTTTAATTTTTATTTTATTTTATTATAATTTTCCAAAATTATTTAAATGTTATTCATCAAAAGAAAATAAAAAATTTAATTCATTTGAAATTTTCCTGGGAATCTTAGAAAATTTCGATTTTTTTTAAATCCTCCGAAATTGATCCAATATAAGAAGCTTAAAAAAATGTTTAAATTCTTAGCGAAAAAGATTAACTTTTAATCAACAAAGTCATTAATCAACAAATGTTTAACTTAAAACATTAATTTCTAGCAAAAAACTTCATTTTCAGCTACAAAAATTATTTTTGGATAATAAAAGATGAAATTACAACGAAAAAATTAGTTTCTGACTAAAAAAGATTAATTGTCAACAAAATATATGAAATTTTAACAATATACTAAACATTATTAAATCCTCAACAAAAATGTAAAATTACTCATTTACATTTTTTTAAATATTTAAATTTTAATTAAAAAAGAGATTAATTCATCCGAAGAATAAAAATGTCAAGAAAATAAGAAAATTTTGACTAAAACATATTAATTTTTAAACAATAACTTGTATTTTTTACAACAAAACTCACCATTGTACTAAAGGAAACTAATTTTTAAATGATAGAAAGACGAATTTTAACAAAAATAGTTTATTTTTCTCGTAACAAAAAAATTTCGAACAATCATTTCATTCTCAAGATTACTTATTTGCTTGTTTTAAAAATACACAAATATAATGTAGCTAATAATTTTTCAAGAATTTAAACAATCTTTTGCAATATTTTTAAATTATTTGAAATACTCTCATGGTAATAATTATTTTAAATAAATTTTTTTATTATGAAAAAGCTTTTGATAAATTAATTTTTTTTTTTTACGTTTTTCATTTGGGCTGTATGTGATTGTATAGTATTTATTTTATATTTAATACAATTTTTGTTTTAAAATGTGAAATTTTAGATAAAATATATTTGGAAGATAAAAAAATCATTTTTATTTTTTGTTTTGATAAAATTCAAAATTAAGGTTCAAGATAGGCTTGTCCCAAACAGAATTATCTTCTTTAAACATGACATAAATGTCAATGTCGCTTAACGCAACCGTGACACTCCTGCAAGTGAGTAGAAAACATATTTTCAACAAATCCCTTAGCCGAAAAATATTAAGTAGAAAAATTTTTCGTTTTGAAAACAAATGTGAAGCAAGTTTATATTTAAAAATTAAATTTAGGATTAATAAAAAATTATATTCTCCTTGAGCGTCCAGGATTAAAATTTAACTATAAAATTTTTTTAGATAAAAAAATCGAATAAAAAATTTCGAGCCACACACTTTTTAATCTCTAAAATGAAATTAAAAAAGCAGAAATAACACAAAGTGAGAGGAGAATAAGGCAAACGGCAAACCTGGTTCTTTCTTTTTTTCCCTAGTATTTTCATTATTATTTTTTTAATCACAATAAAAAAATATATTTTCAAAACTCTACGATGCCAACAGCGATTTTGCAAATTGAAAGTGCCAAAATAAGAAATTTTATTTCACGATAAACTTTACCTTTAAATATTTATAAGCTTTATTTATGAAATAGAATGCTAAAACTTTACATAATTTTTATTTTCAATGTGAACATTTGACTTTCATGTACTGGTAAACAAAAATTAATAGTACCAATACAAAAATATTTAGGAGAATTGAAAATAATTTAGGTTTTAATTTTAAAGAATATTTTGAAAAAATAATTATAAAGAATCTAAGGAGAACTAAATTATATCAAAGAGAAAATTTTGAAGCATTTAAAAGATTCTAAAATAATTTGAATTTTGAGATTTCAAAAAATTACAAAAACATGTAGAAATCAAAAATATCATTTTTCGCGAATTTAATTATTCGAAAATTTTATTCTTGGGAATTTTCTTTTTCGGGAATTTCATCATTCGGAAATTTACCAATTCGGAAATATTAAGAGCTGTTCGAAAATTTTATTTTTTGGGAATATTATTATTTGGGAATTTTCCAATTCCGCAATATTAAAAGCTTATCGGGCATTTTAATATTTTGGGCTTTTTTTATTTTGTAATTTTAAAATTCGGGAATTTCATTATTCGAAAACTTTACGAATCGGGAATTTTATTATTTGGAAAGTTTCCAATTCAAGAATTTCCCAATAGCACAATACTAAAAGCCGTTCAGGAATTTTTGTTTCGGGAATTTTTAATTTGGAAGTTTTATTATTCAGTAATTTTATTATTCGGAAATTGCTTTATTCAGAAATTTTTCAATTTGAGAATTTTCCAATTCGACAATATTAAAAGCTGTTTGTGAATTTTATTATTTTGAGATTTTTTTATTTAGAGATTTTGTAATTCGGGAATTTCATTATTCAGAAACTTTATGATTTGGGAATTTCATGATTCAGGCAATTTCCAATTCACGAAATTTTTATTTTTGAATTTTATAATTTAGTCATCTGATTATTCGGAAATTGTATTATTCCGAAAATTTTTCCGATTTTTTAGTTTTCCAATCCTGAAATATTAAAAGCTGTTTGGGAATTTTATTATTAGGGAATTTTTCAATTCGGCAATATTAAAAGCGGTTTGGGAATTTAATTATTTCGGGATTTTTTATTTTGGAATTTTGTAATTCGGGAATTTTTATGTTCGTAAACTTTATGAATCAGAAATTTTATTATTCGGGAAGTTTTCAATTTGAAAATTTTCCAATACGGAAATATTATAAGCTGTTCGTGAATATTATTAATTGTGAATAATAATATTCGGGATCTTTTCCATTCGGAAATAAAAAATGTTGTTAAGGAATTTAATTATTTCGGAATTTTGGAATTCAGGAATTTCATTATTCGGTAATTTTATGAATCGGGAATTTTATGATTCGGGAAGTTTCCAATTCGGCAATATTAAAATCTGGTCGGTAATCTTATTATTTTGGGAATTTTTTCATTCGGGAATTTAATTATATAAAAAATTTATAGATCGGAAATTTTATTAAATTGCAAATTTTCCAATTGAAGGTTTTTCCAATGCTGCAAGACCAAAAGCAGTTCAGGAATCTCTTTATTTGGAAATTTTTAAATTCGTCAAAATTAGAAGCTCTCCGGGAAATTTATTCTTCGGAAATTTTATAATTCAAAAATTTAATTATACGGAAGTTTCATCATCCAGGTATTTTCCAATTCGAAAATTTTTCAAATTAAGAATTTTAAAATTCGGAAATATTAAAAGCTGTTCGGGAATTTTATTATTTGGAAACTTTATGATATAAAAGCCGTTCAGGAATTTTTTTATTCGGGAATTTTCAATTTGGAAATTTTATAATTCAGTAATTTGATTACTCGTAAATTTTATTATTCGGGAATTTTCTATTATGAGAATTTTCCAAATTGGCAATATTAAAAGCAGATTGGGCATTTTCTTTTTTTGGGGTTATTTTGTTTTGTAATTTTGTAATTCGGGATATTAATGATTCAAAAACCTTATGAATTGGGAATTGTATTTTATTATTCGGAAACTTTATTATTCAGAAATTTTCCAATTTTGGGATTTTCTTATTTTGAAATTTTGTAATTCGGGAACTCCTACAATCGGAAACTTTATCACTCGGAAAGTTTCCAATTTGGGAATTTTCCAATTCGAAAATATTAAAATCTGTTCGGGAATCTTATTTTCTGGGAATTTTTTTTATTTTGGAATTTTTTAATTTAGGAATTTAATTTTTTTTTAAATTAATATGTTGGTAATTTTATTCAATTATGAATGTTTCAATTAAAGAATTTCCCAATGAAAAATTTTATTCCTCGGGAATTTTATAATTTGGGAATTCAATTACGTGGCAGTTTTATGATTTATATATTTTCCAATTCAAGAATTTCCCAAAACCACAATACTAAAAGCCGTTCAGGAATATTTTTTCGGGAATTTTCAATTTGAAAATTTTATAATTCAGTAATTTTAATATTCGGAAATTGTAATAGTTAAGAATTTTCCAATTTAGGAATTTTCCAACTGGGCAATATTAAAAGCTGAACGGACATTTTATTAGTTTGAGATTATTTTATTTTGTAATTTTGTAATTCGGGAATATCGTTATTCGGAAACTTTATGAATTGGGAATTTTATTATTCGGAAAGTTTCCAATTTAAGAATTTCCCAATACCACAATACTAAAAGCCGTGCAGGAATTTTGTTTGGGAGTTTTTAATTTGGAAATTTTGTAATTTGGTAATTTTAATATAAAATATAAAAAAATCAAATATGTGAAATTTCCAGATATTTCCGAGAATTTTTAAAATTGTTGCATGCCTTCAATTTCCGTAAATTTACAAAATCTACAAAATTTAAAAAAACTAAATAGAAAAATCTTTAACCAAACAGTGTATCTTTTAAGCTAAAATAAATAGCTTTTCACAAAACAGTTTGATTTTTATTCAAATAATTATATCTATGAGCAAAAAGATAAATTTTCTGTTAATAAACGCGACTTTTAAATTTTAAATTTAAAAAAAAAATGACAAATTAGTAAAAAAAAATACATTTATGACTAAAAAGTTTAATTGTTGACCAGATTTTTTTTTTAGAAAAAAGATGAAATTTGAATAAATTAATATTTAATTTAAAAAATAATCTTTTAAAAACTAGTTAAATTTTTAACCACATAGTTAAATAGTTAAGAAAATAGTTGCATTTTCAATCAAAAATATCTTTTATTTTAAAAATTTCAATAAAATTATAATTTAAGAGAAAGAATAATTTTTTATAATTAATACAAATTTTGTACAACTATTTAGTTATTTAAGGTAATTTATTTATTTGATTTAAAGGTTATAAAAAAATACTTTTTCTAAGATTTTTGCAAAAATTCAAAACCATTTCTGAAATTAAGAAATTTTCCTTAAAATACTGAACATTTTTTCGAAAATGATAGAAATATTTCGAAATCTATCAATATTTTTCTAGATTTTGATAAAAAAAAATTTTCACACAAGAAATATCCATTATATCACATAAAGTTAGATAGTTGCTCTAACAATTAAATTACATGCTTTCATCGAAGAAATAATACTCGATCATAAAAAAACGTCATCCGACATGTTTTATTATTTTTATAAACAAATTATATAAACAAATGGCGAGTGTGGATAGTTAAAGACCGAATCAAATCTATTTTTTTCTTAAACTTCCTCAAATTATGTTCCCAGTAATGTTTAGTGATGGAAAATTAGGACGCGATATTTTTTATTAATTTATTAAACAAATTATATAAACAAATAGCTAGTGTGAACATTTAAAAACAGAAATAAATCATTTTCTCTTCAATTTTTGTTCAATGAAGTCGCCAGTAATGTTTAATGATAAGAAAGTATCATCCGATTATTTTTTTTTATATATTTATAAACAATTTATATAATTAAATTTATAACTTTGTCAATTAGAGGTAGAAAAAAGTCAGTTTTTTTTAATTTTTCTTAAGTTATGTCGCCAGTGAGGTTTAATTATTGAAAAAGTATTTTTTTAAAAACAGTTTGTTTACATAAAATATAAAAAAAGAAAAAATTACGAATAAACTTCATTGGCGACATCATCGGAGGGAAATTAAGGAAAAAAAGGATTTTTTTACCTTTAAATGCTACAAGTTATTTTAAACCTCGACCTGATTTTTAAATTAGGTTTTCAATTTTTTAAAATAAATAAACAAAAAAGTAACATGAAAATGATTGAAATCGTCTAAGTTGCATACAGTAAAATTATTTAAAGACATTCCAATATTATATAATTAACAAACAAACATTGTATAAACAAATTATTTGCTTAATGTATAATTTTTACGATTTTGCACAATTTTACTTTTTTTAAAGTTACATTGAAAGAAATTTAGATAAAAACAATATCATGTTAAAAAAATTTCTTTTTGAACTTTTTATTGTTAATTTAATCAAATATGACGAAATTTATCAATAAAATCTGATAGAAGCGGATTTTTTATGTTTCTAACCTCTTTACAGTCAAGGGAGTAAGTGCCCCCAATCTTGTGATATTTTAAAATGCGCTTGCGCCGCGCCGACAACCCGATTGGCCACTGTTAACGCGCGGATTTTAAACTATTTAAATATTCAAATTAAATATGTATGATAAATGACAATCGGAAAATGCATCAAAAGTAATTTGTTAATCCTAAATTAGAATTTTGGAGTAACATATGAAAAAATAATGAGATTTTCATGCAAAAAACGTTAATAATTCTGAAAACAGAAAAAAACTTGTCTTTAAATTAGCATTTTAAATGTTTTATAATGTTAACTAACAGCTAATAATAACTTTTATTTTAAAGCAAAAAAAAACTGGTTTTAATAGTTTAATTGAGATATGATTATTTGCATACAATGTTATATATTTTCTAATATTTATACAATAATTAATGAGTAATTGGAATTTAGGCCTTCTTCAAGTTATTAAAAAAATGTATGATATAAAATTTATCAGTGAAAGTTATAATTATTCCTAATTCATTTTTGGTAATTTTAGTGACTTTATTTTAAGTCACATTGTCGGAAACAAATGAAAATTTAATTTTAAAACTCGACAGAGACGAAATTAGTCATTAGGACTAACAAAAATGATTTATTTCTCTGATCTCTGTTCATTTTCATAACCTCTTTTCAATACAAATCGAATTTTCTGACTATTGACATAATTCAAAATTTGCGCGCCAGGAGTGACCAATCGGGTTGTTGGCGCGACGCAAACGCTGTTTAAAAATTTCTCAAGATTGGGGCACTGACCCGAGCAGACAACTAATTCTGAACTGGGAACCGCGTGCGCGTGCATTTAATATTTAGCGCTAACTAGTTTAAAAATATTTGTTCATTCAATACTTGAGTGATTTAAATTTCTGAGGCTTCTTCTTCGCGAAAAAGAACAATCGGTAAGTGCAGAATTTTTGTGTACATAAAGTAATTTCGTTATTTTTATAGGTTATGTGTTATTCTGTAATAATTTATATTTATTCCGTTTATCCCAGACCCATGGTACTCTGAAATGAAAGTGACGGAAATATTGACTAATGCCGAGGGTGGCGCTGGCTGTACTTTTAGTCCAAAAAATTCAAATGCATGGGAAAAGTGTTATAAATGTGAGATTTTGTACTTTTTAATTATAAAAACGGACTTTTTCAATTTTTTTTTGCTTCAGAATTAAGTTTTAAGGCTTTTAGACTAAAAATTCATCGACAATAAAATAATAAAGATCTAGCAAAAAGCTATTTCGAGAGCTAATTTTGAACTAAAGGCAGGTCGTATAATTAGTGCAAAGCATTTCGGTTGTGAGGATATTCTTACGGAGCATCCGATACTTTGTAGTATTCTTCAACTATTAATATTATTAAAAAAATTTATTAAAGTGCTTAAAAAATTTAAAAACAGTTTAAGTTTCTTACAATTATTTTTAAACATCGCAATCTTTTTTGTTCACTTTGAAAATAATTGACAAGAAAATGTAATACTAAAAGAAAAATTTTGTATTTCAGTAAAAATGGCATCGAAAGATATTTGGTATCTAGTAAAAATGTTGATTGAAATTTCTTAATCGATCAGAAAAATCGTTTTTTTTTCTAATTTTTGAAACTTTTTAAAATATTTAAATGTATTTAACTTTTGTCATTTTAATTGAATTTAAAAATTCCATTAAGATAACAAGCAAGTCTTGTTGTCATCTGCCAGATTCCTTGATAGAATATTCAAATATTTCTAAAACAAATTTGATTTTGAGTTTTGAAAATGCTCTCAATTTCGCGGAGTGAAACTTGATCAATCCAGAGTGAAAAATTTTCGTATCCATACTGAGTATTTTTAAAATTCTGATTGAAAAACACGTTTTACTCTATATGATGGGAATTTCTAAAAGTTAATCGGAGCTACCTTACTATCGAAATGCAATTTAAACAATGTGTTTAATTATATATTTTCCAATATGATGGAGTACCAACGCTTAAGCGAAAAGCAGAATTTCGGCGATTCGGAAATATAATTAAATGTAAATAAATGTTTCTAAATATTTTTTAATTTTATGTAAATACAGTGTTCAAAATGGTAGTATTTATTCGTTTAATTTTATGTATTTTTATTTATTGTATATTTATGTAACAATACTTATGTAACAATAGACATTTTTTATAACATAATTATTTTATAAACGTCTTAAAACAAAACAAAGTAAATTATTTTCTAGTTTAAAAAAAGAATATAAATGTTTATTATTTAGTTCAATTAACCGTTAATTTTAATAATCATTATAAATGTCAATAAAATTAAATTGA
>JAAAKG020132911.1:0-14350 GCA_010014905.2 Druon quercuslanigerum
TTTTCTCATAAACCACTGGCGGTCCCAAGATAAAACTTGCAGGACTTGTAAAGTACATGTATGACTTCTTTTGACAACAAATAAACAAAATTAAAGAACACGTATTTTAAAAAACACGATTTAAGTTTTTTGAGTTTTCAAACAAATCTAAAAAAAAAATTTCACTACGATTTTTTTTCTTGAATTTAGATGTCATTGCAAACAATTTCAGATCTTGAAAAATTAAATTGGTTAATTAGAAACGAAGATATAGAACTATCAAAAAAAAGGTACCAAAAATTTCAAAGTCCCATATCTCCGTTATTTTTTTGAATTTTAAAAAAATATTTGAGGTTTTTTTCTACACTAATATAGAACTGTATACGCTTAGTGACAGCCAAATCCCTTTCCAAGACGAAAATTCTTGATCCGCTTGACGTGGACTCCACCTGCAATTTATGATTGTCACTTTCTTCATTTTTTCACTAGAGAAAGGTAGACAACGGATTCGAGCATCGCTTGTTCATATGGGAATCCTGACAATTAATAATTGTCACTTTCTTTATTACTGAAAGGTTGGGGATACTCGCCATTGTACTGCCGTAGCACGTGAGGTTTATTTTTGAAATTTCAACGTTGCGACCACGTGAGGCAACCGAAATAGGGGATTCATCTTTTAAGGATGGTACTTACTTTCAACAAAAAATGGCGTCCGAAGGCGACAGAAGCATGTTGCGTATACTGTGCAGAAGGGGATTTCGCTGGAAACCGCGATAACAAAATTGCGCGAGTACCTCAGCGGTTCCAAATGCGACCCTATAAACGCACAATTGCGTTTAAAGGGGATTACTACTCGTTTCAACGAATATCAGAAACATAATGATGAATTTATCGTTTTAAATCCAGAAAACCATTGTAACGAAAGTTTTTCTGAAATCGAAACCGAATATTACGAAATAGCGACCGCAGTTATAAAATTACAAAGTTTGATCTCAATTGCTAGTTCAATGTTGAACACTAGCAACATCACAATCACCGAAAAACAGGATCGGCCGAAATCGATCGTAACCTTCCAAAGGACAAAGGTTAGGATCAAGTCCTAACAGGAATGCAAGACTCTGAACTCTTTGTATATCTGGACGATATCGTGATAATCTAAAAAACGTTGGAGGAACACGACAGAACGGTACGGAGACTATTTTCAAGGTTGAGAGACCCAATCTACTGCTTCAATTAAAAAAATTCGAATTTTTTACGAACAGAATTTTGTTATTTAGGGCATATAATAAGTAGCGAAGGAATTTGTCCAGGAAACTTCAGGAACGCAACGAATAACCTTCAAACCCAAGAACGACAGACAACGCACGGACGTCGCTTCAAAACCTGCTGAGGAATTGAATTAAAGTGCCATAAACAAATGCCTATTGAGAAGAAGAGGCGAAGATATGAGAAATAAAATTTGACCTAATTATAGCGATTCCGGTGCCGACACGGAAGATGAGATAGCCGAATCCGATAATCCAGTCCCGCCTATACTTCGAGAAAAGCGAAGTGTTCTACCAAGTTTAGATGTACCTCTGACAGCCTATCTATCAAGCGATATATCTAAAAGTGCCCCACAAAATTCCACAGCTCATTTTTAGGAACTTTTGGAAGAAGAAATCGCTGAAGAAGGAAAAGTAGTAGAAACTTTCACGGATACAATCATAACCCTGAGTCCTTCACAAAACGATTTTGTAGACAGTTCAGAAGAAGAACAGGGCGAGCAACAAACTGAAAGAAGAAAGGAGTAAAGCTGTCAAACTTCGCAAAACAAGCAGAATCCCCTTCAACGAAAATAACATGTCCTGAGATTGGACAACGCTAAAGTATAACTTTTGCACCGCAAACGCCTAATAAGCCGAATGAATTAGCAACATTTCGTTCATCAGCCTGCGGCCTTATCTACACCCCCTTGAAACCAACGGAATTTAAAAAATCCCAAACTTCCAACAAACTATAACGAAAATTACAAGCCTCAGCAAATAGATATGAGTCAACCCGAAACGGGCAGTGTTTCAATAACCGAGTCTGCAAAAATAGCAGTAGAGCATGACAACACATGTGCATCAACCACTACCGCACAGCGTAAACTGCCGACTATGTACACTCAGCCTTCTAATAACAATGTACTCCCAAATATAAAAAGTTGCCGGGAAAACTTAACGTATCTTAGAGGAAACTACGTATATTTCCATTCCGAAGTCTTTGAATTCACTACGCCAATAGGGCGCTTATTAATAGACATAAAGGCGATCGACCCTCTGGAAATCAAGGAGCAACATCCTAAAATAGGTCCGACACTTATGATACCTCGAGGCAGTCACAAAATGTAAACGATCACCCTAAAACAAAACCACTTTGATGAATTAGGCAAGGAAGATATAAGAATTGGATATTATAATTTACGTGTAGCTCTAGAAAGAGATCATAAATACCCCGATAGATAGTTTCAATAAACTATCCCTCGACCAAAAGCACCAAAAGCCATACTAATCGATCAGGGAAGAACTTTTATAGAAAATCTTCTAAAAAAACTATCAAAAATATGTGGAATTAATAAAATAACTACTTCACGATATAGACCCTAGTTCATTCCTTTATTGGAAAGATAGGAGATAAGGTAAACGTAAAAAGGGAAAATATGACCAACAAATACGATAGTAAAATTCACGGGCCCTACACAATTGTAGAACTACTGTGATATTAGAAACAGCTGATGGAAAGCGTTTACAAAAACATGTAGGCAAACTCAAGGTTGCTCATGAGTAACCTTAATAAAAGAACAAAATAATAGCCAAGACTTCACTAGAATTAATGGCAGAATCAATATTGTGGACTCAACCAGAAAAAGGCCAGGCATGCACTGTAAATATCCCCAAATGTGTTGTTTTACATTTCTACGCATATAAGGACAGTAATAAAATTCACGTAGTTTACCCAGAGTACGTTCCAATCCAGTATGACATTAAGAATCGTGATATCGGATAACCATGCTTTTTCGCAATTTATCGGGAATCACGTACAATAATTGACTTGTTTTCGCGTTTATAGAGGATTTCGTTTCGGTATTCATAATCCTTTACTTCGCTTTTTTCGTATTTGGTTCGCTCGCTCGCTGGTTTCTTTAAAATTTCACGCTTACGCTTCAACTTTTCGTCTACGTATTGGTACAATAAAATTTCATCTTCAGAGTTAACTATCGAAAATATTCCTTGCAGTTTCGACAGGAGCTCGACTGATCGCGTCGACATAAGGCATCCCCCCCCCCCTCGGCGAACAATTTCAAATTCAAATTCGCTTAGTACATTAGACCATCTAATAATCTACGGATTTTTCATCTGTTGTGTGCTTACATAGAGTACTGCCTGACAATCAGTTATGATCTTGAACAAAATATTGATCAACAATGAACGTAAACGCGACACCGCCAAACGATTGCAAGCAGCTCTAATTTTATAGAATGGTAACTTCTCTCGGGTTCACTCGTACGACGGCTTATAGCGTAGACTGGGTGATATTTCTTGTCTGCGGATTTCTGAAAAAGCATTGGCGCTACGCCTTTCGCGCTCGCGTCTGTATGAAGTTCGGTGAGAGCTCTTGGATTGAAAATCTGTGAAACCGGTTTACTAAACAAAATTTGTTTTAACATATTAAAAGCTTGATCTCTTTCTACATTCCACTGAAAAGGTTCATTATCTCGCAACAAAGCATACAATGGGTCGGCAATTTCGGCAAACTTGAAAAAAATTCGTCTTAAAAAACCCGCAAGACCTAAAAATCTTTGAAGCTCGTGTGCCTTTGACGGTATCAGAAAATGAATAATTACTCTTATCATTGAATCAGTCGACTCAATTTCGCCATTTGAAAACATAAATCCTAAATATTTTACGCGTTTCTGGAGAAAGCACATTTAGAAAGATTAATCGTGAGTTTCGCTATTTTCAATGCTTTAAAGACTAAAATAAGTTTTCCTCTTAGATCCGGCCAATCTTTTCCAGCTATCAAGATGTCATCTAGATAAAATAGAACACATTGTTCTCTAAGTGGTTCAAGAACTTTTGAAATTAATTTTGAAAAGTAAAATGGGTCATTCATAAGAAGGAATATCATACGCGTAAATTCCCCCGAATCGTCAGTCGTAATGAAAGCAGTTTTATGAAGATCCTCCTTCGCAATCAGGACCTGTAAAAAACCATTCGCAAGATCTAGTGTAATGAATAATTTTGCGCCATTCAACAATGCTAAGTGATCATCTAAATTTGGTAACGGAAAGTGATTATGTTCAATATGGGTTTTTAATTTTCGTGTCCACGACCATTCCTGGCTTACCATTCGCTCTTTTGACCAATCAAACTGGATTCGCGTAAGAGGAATTTGTCTCGGTGGCTATCCCTTCTTCTTTTAATTCTGTAATGATATTTTTCATAGTTGGGTCCTCTTTTATACTAGCAAAATAAGCTTTGCTACTTATCGGCTTAATTTTGGGTTTCTTCGTTATTCGCATTTTAATCAGGCCTGTACATCCTAATTCAAGAATACTTTTCGATTCATTTTCGCGATACTCATTAATCACACACACAAGGTCCTCTAAATCTTCTTTAATTTTGTAATCTCCGATGTGAAGTTCTTCTACCTTGATTGGTTCTCTGCAAGCAGCTGACTCCGTAGTGAGGACCTCCGATAAATCACCTTTTCCGATTCTGCTACCTTCGATCATTTCCTTCTCGTAGTTGTTGAAACTAAAAATTGGGAGAACATGATCGTTTGCCGCATTGCTTACTCTGATAAAATTGATAGAATGTGTAGAAAGTTTTACACCCTTTTTTGCAATTAAATTTTCGAGAACGGATTCAAACACATCAACACTGGTTAAATAACTTTCCGGCTTCTCGTTAAAGGTTAGTTTGTTACCTTATTTGAGGTAATTCACGTCATCCACCGAGACATCCAAATAAACGATTCCAAGTGAATTCGTTTTATACTTTTGAGAACCGAAACCTTGGAATATTACGTTATCGCGTATCATTTCAAGTTCTTCTGATAAAACAACTGTAGCTTTTTTTAGTATAGTCGAACACGGAATCGCGATTAACACTGATTAATTTCACTTCCGGTTTCCTATTCGCAGTCGAAACAGTGCAGTGTCTCTGCGTGTGGCCGTTGCCATTGCACTTCAAACATTTTAGTTCCCTACGCGGCTCTGGACAGTCTCGATATATGACGGAATTTTGAGCTATCATAGCACTTCAATTCTCCCGAAGCACTTTTTAGCGGTGGACGACGATCAAGATTACGTTCCTCAGGCTAGAAATTTTTATCCTCCCCAGGTTTGCGTCCGTCAGTTGCGAAATTTTCTCTCCTACCGGTTTCTGCGTAGACGAATTAGTACTCAGATTCTTTTCAGGATTGTTCGATTCCGTTTGACTACGAATTCATTCGGTCTTTTGGTTGGTCAGACGTTCTAAGTCGGTAAGATCATGTAGTAAGTCGTCAACATTATGATGGTCCTTGGAAGCTAAATATGCACATAAGTCGCGGGACCATAACCCCACAAATACTTGCTTCTTCGTATCCTTAAAGTTCAATTTAACGTCGTGGCGTAATTTTACTTTTTCCTGAAAATACGCTGTAGTAGATTCGTCTTTACGTTGTGAACGTTCGGTCATTTTTTCCATTTTTTAGTCATACATTCTGCTTTCAAAAATATTTTTCCAGAAACAGTTTGGAATTCATTCCAGGATTTTACTTCTTTGGAATGAACTTTGAACCAGTAATATGCTCCACCTTTAAGATGTGTTCTCGCAGTATCATGAGTGAAGCTTTCGGGCCAGTTGTAAAGTTCCTTCATACTCATGATATTCTCCAGCCATTCCCGAGCGGAAATACTTCCTTAATCAACGAAAGCTCTCCTCATCCTCCCTATCACTGTGATCCGACATAGTCTCTTATTTTGTCTTTCGATCCAAAAGTTTCAACTCTCGAACATTCCGCCATCCATTATCACATCCTTACCCAACCGACCAAACAATCGACTCATCTACTGACCCTTTAATATTTGGCCTCGTCCGGGGACGATCCAATAATGCACTTGTCTATACACGCAAAAAGACCGATAAAAAGTTTTAAGAATCCACTTTGATATTTGACAAATTAAGCTGAGATCATCCCACTTCTGATATGTTAAAGGATAAAATTGTGTGATAATTAAAGTCTATGGGAATGTATGATCACTCAATTGATACTAAGAACAGTTCCCTTTATGATAATATGAAAGTATGGTTTACTTAAATCAGTTTACATTATACGAATGAATTTTAATTAGAGAACAATAGAATGACTTTAAGAAATTCGTAATCGACTGGAACGCGAGCAGATCGCACGTATAACGCCCTTCTCGTTCGTATTCCCTCAAAACGTTCGTTCTTCTCTTAATCTATCGATCGACTGACTTCGCTCGTCCTTTGTCCCTTTCACGTTCTGTTCGTCGCCGTTCACGCATGTGCACAGCCTATAGAAATAATCCTCGCTACCCGCTTAGTTCTATTATATCGTTTAATAAGAGATGAGTTTAAATCTTTAACAATAGAATAATCAATATAAAAATTATTAAGTTAATAGTTATATAATAGTTAAGTTCCCTTTATAGATACATAGATGGAGTGGCCGAAATTAAATCTGGGACAAAATGCTTGGAAATTGATAATATCCCTCCTGTTTACAATCATCTCGGGAAGACCCTTGCAGAACAGTCATAATTTTGGACATCGGTCATTTATAACAACCTAATGGCAGAATATTCTATTTTAAATGCTTGCTAGAAGATGTGAAAGATTGAAATTTGTTTAACCAAACAAGTGATGGGGAATCCAAAGTCAAGAAGGCAGAAGATAGTGCCGCAAGAAAAATCTTAACAGAGATTGAAAACGTTTATTTTTTTACCGAAGCGAAAACGCACTCCCAACAAAATAAATTAGAATATGCATTCTGCCCAGAGGAAGACTCCATCTTAAGAATTAGGATATACAAGTGGAAAAACTGTTGTGAATATGCTTACCTTCGCGGGCATACCATACGTGATTGTACCAAAGAAATTAAAAGAAATAAACACCTGATAGTAAAAAAGCCTATAGTTTCCAAAGAATTTTGGGATTTTGTCCTTAATAATATCTCTAACTCTACCCCTAAAATCTCAGACTAAAAATATTTGCTAAGTTTGTCCATAGCTTGTGCAAATCACAAATTATAACCAGTGAACATTGTAACCAAATAATTTTTCGAACATATTCTCATTATAGATACAAAGATGGAGTGACTAAAATTAACTCTAGGATACAATTCATGGACATTGATAATATCCCTCTTGTTTATAATCATCTCGGGAAACCATTCCAGTACAAAATTCAACGTTTAAAAAAAAATACCGGACTATTTTATGAAAAATGGGAACCTATACGATTTACACGGAGTTATTGGAGAAAAGTCATATTTTTGGACATGGGAAACTTAACCCAACATTTCAACACCAAGGAGATTAAACAACACATCGATAACAACTACCGAAGTTGTATGGAGAGACAATACTAAAATAGTTGATAATATTTAAAATAATAACTTATAAGGCAGAGGAACAGCTGCCCCTTGGTTTTCTTAAAGAAACTTTCATCGAGGACGAAGATGATGTTAAGAAGAGAGGACTGTTACGTCTATAGACGTAACAATGATGATGGAAAAGTAATGATTCAAAGTTTATAAGACATTCACCTGAAACAACACGCCATGCGATGTGTTAGTGAAGGATTATGTAAATGGTCAGGCACATTGTACTGGAAAGATGTCTGACCAAAATTACTGAATATTAGTAAGTTAGTAATAGAATTCATGTTTGTGAAAGAATAAGAGATGTGATAATCGGTAACGGCGAGTGTAAACTATTTATATGTTCTTATCTGTAATAAATCTGTCAAACTTTACCTTAATCATTTCGATGGTTTCTACGAAGAATAGGCTATCTTTTCTCTAACGTTAAGAATTAGGCTAACTTCATTTAGCTAAGTTTTCAGGAGGAATAAATAACCTTTTATTGCTTGAAACATTTCCTACAAATTCAAAACTCAAGTGTTTTGCATTACAGTTTGTAATGCAATTTAGGCTTCTATAGACATTTTAGAATATTTTTATTTCTTTTAACACCTCTACGTGTTTACTAAATTTACTAAATTTTATACCTAATTCTTAAAGGTAACGAAAAGGTAGCCTATTCTTTATAGGACCCATCAATTTATTTGAACACTGCATGTTAGCACAGTTCCCATAGAACTGAGAACTGACGAAAACCCCAAAGAGAAATAACACAGGCACGCAAAAACAAGTTCTGACTAATTGGAGGCTGTTTTAAGGTTAGGTTTGACGGTTTTGAGGTTAGGAGCAGAAAGCTTCTGGACAGGGATTAATCAACATTATACTCCAATTCAGTGATCCGAAAAATCTGCAAAAATGTGGTGCTCGCCCTTGCATCGCAACGTTGTTGTCTGACGTTTCCACTGCGTGGCGCTAGCATCCGGACAAAGCTCTTAATGTTACCTACTAAAAGAAGATTTTTTTAGTTTTTAACGCTGAAAAAAAAGTATTGCGATTACTCCGTGAGTGTTTAATGGAAATTTTGACGCAAAATCCGAATTTCAAGAATTTAATAGTTTATCTTGCTGTTTTTATGAGTTTTTTAAAAAGGAACCGAAAGGGGACCCAGTGTAGTCTTTACGGGTACTTTGTAGAGACTTCTTTCGGTTCCTTCGGTCCCCCAGGGAGTTCAGACAATTTTTTTTTGTACCTGTGTAATGGATCAGGTCTTAGCAGCCTGACGTATTCGTATATGGATCGGTTAAGAATATTATATGTTGCCAGGCAGAGCCCGGTTATGTGTCGGATATAAACTGCAGTCAAAAATTCGGTACAATTAGATCCTATCCGAAATTGTAAGTAGGGTAATTTTGTAACTGTAAAAATTGTAATGTTTCTCAGTTATTGTTTGCCTGATACTAAAAGCTCGAAGCTATATTTAAAGATTACATTAGTGATGTTTATTATAAATAAAATACAATTTACAATTTTTAAGGATTTCAAAAAAAGGAAAGTCGCCAGAAAACAAAAAATCTATTCACATGCATTTGCATGGATTTAAAGTTCATCTGAATTTCGTATCTGTTACTGGAATTCCAGATTGCCTCCCGTAAGTTAGAGTGAGTTTGGAATGAGAAATGAGTTTTTTTAATCATTCACGTAATTTTTTTCTCGGGCTCATTCAGTAGCGATTAAGAATCAGCATTAACCGATAAAGGGACAATAGTTTCGATAAAAAATTATTAATTTAAATTAAAAAAATTTAATTTGAATAGGTTAAATTATTTATTCAACAATATTTCAATGAGCAACTTTTAGAAAATCCTGGCATACATGTAGTCTACTTCATTTATAGACTATTTATTTTCAGGCATTCTAATTAATTTTGTTGAAACTTTTGTTCCACATATTTACATCACACCACATCTGAATTTTGAAAAATTATTTTAATTTACGTTCATAAAATATTGTACCTTTAGTCTCGACCTTTTGTAATTGAGTAACGATGCAAGTCATGGAAATGAAGGTCAAAATAAAAAGGAAGAAAAGCCAAATTGTTCGTTTTGAAACGTTTCAGTCATTGTTTGGACCCTCATCAGTCAAAAAAATTTTATTTTGACCTTCATTTCCATGACTTGCATCGTTACGTTTATAAAATTTCATTATGACCGAAAGTGAAAAATGAATGTTATAATCTGTAGATTATATGAAACTTCACATTCACCTTATATGAATCTCAAATGTACAAAAACTATCACGTTTTATCTTATAGAAATTACCTTTAACAAAAATCTGGGTATTGAAATTCTAAACATTTGGACGTGTGTGATGCGAATGGGTATGAGCGAATTGCGAAGTGTATTTCTAACATGTAGACTCCCTGCAGTCATTATCATGTGCACTGAATAAGTTCAATGACACTGGCCCTCAATTTAGTGTAATTCTCATAATTCCTGTACAGGATAAGCATTTAAAACCAGTGTACAAATGGAATTACAACTAAATAATCACTAAATTTAGAAATAAATTGTTGCATCAATTATAATACATTACAATATTATTTAATTTTAATTTCTTTAATTTTTGATTACTCAGGATTGTCATATTCCAATTTATTACTTCATACTTCTCATTCGAAACAATTAATTCTTTAAAATTATAATCTGCATATTCCACTCAGTTGAACACAACCTAAGGCAACTTACAATTGTTAGATTTACGCTTATTGAAAGTTGACATGTGCGCAGCATATTTTTACCATTGGGTGTGATGTTTTAAAAACTCCATTTCATATTGAATCTCAACCCATCCATGTGCACATTAATGAATCGCAGAAAGCTCCTAGGAATTATTTCAGGTTCGTCAGTCCCATTCAACTCTATTTGCTCAGTTTTTTAAAGAGCGTGGAATGGCAGATTTAAAACACCGCGAACAGGTGACCGGCTAAAAATGTGGTCAACCGATTGCATTTTCATTCTTTTAATCTGCAAGTGACAGATACGCAATTGAAACCGACTCGCTTTCCACGGATTCTTTTTTCCTGGGTTAGTTCTTTATAATGCTCGAAATAATTCTGACCTGAAATTAAAAGTATTTTATTTTAAGTTTGTACTCCCTTTAATAATTTAAACTTTTTGTTTTGTTTTTTACTTAAAGTAATTTATTTCGAAAACATTGTTTTTCAATAGAAATTTGTATTTAGATACATAACTTTAAAGAGTTAAAATAGATCCCAAAAAGATGATATGTTACACAGCTCCACAAAAAAATGGTTAGGCCCAAAAACCAGAATAGGCTTACCGTGCGGTTTCGAGGTAGCTGAATCATAATTCGAAGCCAGTTTCGTTCCATCATGTCAAATTTCGTCCCTAAACACAAAAATCATGGAAAATCGTTGATTTGAGGTGAAGCATGATTCGTTTCTACGAAAATTGGTTATATTCTATGTTTTCGAGATTGCTGATTTAGTATCCGGGGTCGTTGTGGCTCTATGACGTCCCACTTCATATCTAACCTCAATATAACGTAGCAAATTAGTAATTTTATGTAAAACATTAATTTTTTAATCCAAAGTGGTAATATCCTATGTTTTCAAGGTAGCTGAGTACGAGTCCGAAGCCGTTGTGGTTTTATAATGTCACACTTCGTCTCTAACCTCAAAAAATGTGAAGAATTTTAATTTTATGTAAAACATGTAATATTTTAATGAAAAGTGGTCGTATCCTATGTTTTCTAGGTTTCTGAGTCAGAATTCAAAGCAAGTTCCTTTCAATTCACGACCTTCTTTGAGTATTGTGCTGTTTTATCTTCGAAAGAAGATAAAAAGTCTGCCATCAGGTGCCACCCCACCTCCCTTAGCAACGGCATTTCATCTCTTGAATATCTTGATGGAATCTGTCTCCATGCCCTGCACTGTATTCTTTACTTACCAAAATTCTTTGAAAAATACTCAATATCGGAACTTAATACATTTAATTTCAAGCTCATATGATATCCTATTCATCCCTACACATTTTCCGGATTTGAAGACCATCGATTATTCCTGCCAATTGTTTTCCCAATATTTCAGTTTATCGATTACAAACTTGATATTTTCGTAACTCTCTTTCAACGTGGTAAACTTATGGAGGCTCTTTTTTGTTTGTGAAATATTTTCTGAAATCTGTTCCTCTATTCCTATAGTCAGTTGCTATCATATTTTTTCCACCAAGGTTTTCTTTTTGATTATAGAAACCTAGAACTCACTTCTTTTTTTGGACAGTCCTAAATCTCTGATAAAATCGTTTAATTCTTCTTTTGAAAAAGTTTTGGTTTCTTTTCTTGACTTCCTAAATATTCATCGTCAACGTCAGATTCACTGGAGTATTCTTATTCGCTAGCGTCTTCTTTGATCGCTAAGAAATGCTTATTTTATTAATTTTTTTAATCCAGTTACACCGTTCTTGAAAGAATAGAAATCCTCTTCACAAGTGGGTTCTGCCGATAAAGTTGAACTTTTTAATTTTAGATCTTCAATATTTTTACATTAATTCCAATGAGTCAATTGTAATCTGCAATAAGCGCATATTTTATGTGGTACCTTTTCTTTGTCCCGACCAGCAATTGCCAGATAATAGAACTCTTCGTAAATCGTTCTGATCCAGGTGCAACCCCATAGGTGTTTTTCTTTCCTTTTGTGCTTGGGGCTTCTCTCCTACTCACTTCTATTTGACTTTTTTATCATGATAGGCAATTTTTTAATGGATGTCGTAAAATATGGGAAGAACGCTTCAGCGGCGCCCTTATTAGGCAAAGGTGCAGCAAATGCTACTTTGCGCTTAGATAGGGACGAGAGTCTAGATTTTTCTTTGACAGATTGCCAAGGTTTACCCTCCATTATATCAGTATTTACCGGACTTTCTTTTTCTAATGTGATAGAAGAATTTGATTCTGCAGAATCTTTCTGATCCAACGAAGAATCTACAAATGGTTGTGTATTGCTTTTTCCAGATTTGCCTCTATCTAAAAAATAGAATTTTTTCTGAATTTCTTTAGTTACATTATTTATTAATATTAGTTCCGTATTGGTTTCGGAAATAGGTCATTTATTTTCTAAATCATTTACGAAAACGTGGCCATTATATTTAACTGTTGGAATTTTGTAAATGTGAATTATGGCTAAAGGTTGTTCCTCCAGGGAAAAATTACGTTCCGCTAGGTGTTGATTATATTTTATTGATGAAAAATCCTCTGAAAAATTTTTTTAGTCAAGGTCCTTGACTTTCTTTCCTTTGTCACAGGTTTCTGTTTCGCTAATTTCAGCAAAAGGGCTACCATATACTAGGATCTTTTCTTTGTTAAGAAGGTTATCTTGCTTAACGGAGGTGATCATAACAAGGTAGATGTGATGTATTGCGGTCATTATAAAATCCACAGTCGTGATGATATTATACGCAGTTGGGAGGGTAGTAACGCTCAGTATTATTGCTATGAAGACAACCTGAATCTTGGGTGTGATTTTGATTGTCACTAAGAAATTTATATACACGTAATACTTTCGCGGAGTAATGGTTGCTTCGAAGGTAATTTTTATACTCATAAGTGGGTTTCCAAGATGGTAGAAAATACGGAAAGAATTGTATTGTATTGTAGAATTGTAAAAATATCCGTAAAAAATTGCTTTTGGCTGTTGAAAATAGCTGCTATCAAAATGGAAGTGGAAGAGTAGCAAAATGCAGTAATTAGCTTACTACCTTCCTCCAGGGGTATTTTATTATAGGCTAAATAAATAAGATCTATTGTTAATATGTAACGAGCTGATCGAAGTTTGCCTGGGATGTCCTCCAGGAAGGGGAAAGGGTAGGCAGCTTCTTTGGATATACTATTTAACCAATTTACAACCCCCATCCTTCTTATTAACGGATCCTTGCAAAATCAGCCCGCTCTGTATAATAATTTCGCCCAATTCTGGATGAGCTGAAGGTGCACTAGGGTGTATTGACAGCTCTGTCACAACAACTTTTGTCTTAGTCGACTCTACGGCCCCATTGTTTATTTCGTGGGGAATTGGGGACAATAAATCCCCCCCCCCTTTATCGTTCCCTTGTTTCTACACCTTGATTAATCTGCTATAAAGAGGTGAGGAGTGCCCCTCCCGTTGTTTACTACCACTTTGCGATTTGCTTTCTAGATTAAGGGCCTGTCTATACTATCAGTTTTCGATTTATTGGCTTTCGAGCGGTACGCGAATTGTAGAATAAAAGATTGCTCCGGGGACGGCGAAGGAAATTGACCGCTCGAAATCCAGGGCGAGGGCTGCCAATTCATTGTAGAAGTGAAACTCAGGACGACGGTATCTAAGATTATTATAGGCCTATTTACCTGTTCCTCGAATGGGATTATGCATGTAAGGAAGTCTCCACTCAATTCCTTGTGAACCTGTTAACGCGCGATAATTTGCCCCTCTACTCGTCCTTGGTAGTTTACGTCTCCAAACCGTTTGCAAAAGTCACATTTGAGTTGCAACCAGGTGTGCCAATATGGACGGTTCGGCATAACCATAGGAGTGAAATTCCCTCTAGTAAAAGGGGAATTGGATGAAGCAATTTCTATTTCGTCATTGCGTTTACTGCCCTGCCTTCTTTCACTCGGTATAAAATAGTACATTACATATCGAGTGACGAATGGCGGTGATTTCTGACGAGTGTGAAGTTTGCTACCCGAGCGAAGCGAG